>WBZZ01004351.1:0-65825 GCA_019918135.1 Paulinella micropora | reverse complement strand
CCGGGTCCTCCACTGCTGATAGATCTGGGAGGCCATCTGGCAACAGCCCCGGTATACCAGCTGCAAAGGTCTCGTCGTACTTCAACCTAAGCTTAGACAGCTCACTCTCCTTACCCTCAACTACCCTGCCTATCAAGCGCTCTGCCTTGAATGCTTTGTACCTCTTTACCTGCTTTTTGGGGGGTGGCTGTCCCCCCCAGACCAGTTCCGCCCACACAGCTTTGTGGTCGGTATCAAGGTCTACCTCGTCGACGCCGAAGCTTGCCTCCTCCGCCAGCTCGGAAGAGACGCAGATGTAATCCAGTAGATGCCTTCGTCCACCTACATTTTCCTGCCTAGACCACCAATATTTGTCCCCCGTGGTTGCGAAAACCCACTGAGATTGCGCAACCCCGTGGCAACAAGCATCGCAGCCAGCAACTCACCATTCTCACTCCTAACCCCTCTACCCCTCCCATCTATCTCGCCAAAGAGGCCCACCACTCCCTCCTCCCGCGCTATTCTGGCGGGCCCCAGCTTAGCATTAGCATCACCAACCGTAACCACATGACCTTTGGTGGCGAAGTAGGAGACGGCCGCCTGCCACGCCTCATAGGCTGCAATAGATTCCTCTCGTTGATTTTCTTGGGGGAAGTAGCCGTTGCCGACGAACACATCCGACGCCGTCGCGCTCCCAGACGACAGCCTCACCCACAATTGCTGTGGGTGTGGAACAGGCGCCTGTACAATGGTAGCGCACGGTGCCAGATAGTTGGCCACCAACGTCAAGACCCCCCCCCAAGAGACGCGAGCCCGCACCAGTTGCAGCCGCTTTGCCGAGGACTGCGAAGCCGTCGACTTGGAGCTTCTCCACCTTCTGCGACGATAGGTTGTGCTCCTGGACTCCGACGATCACCCAGCCTCGCTCCTTGTAGTGCTCCGGCCATTCCCCAAAGCCTGGGCTATCCGCACCCACTTTGCCTTGCCAATTATGTGAGGCCACCCTCAGTGGGAAGCCTTTCACAAATTGGGAAGAACGAAGCTGATGCCGATGCCTGCGCTTCGGTTGAGCCCGCCTGGAGCCCTCCGCCACCCTCCACGGCCCATCCTGCACCCTCCGCCCCAGCTCCTCCAGCTCCCGCATCCCGCCCCACTCCGCCAAGGGAGATTCACCGCTTGAGGCTTCGCCCTGGGGCTCGTCGACTTCCACGTCGAGCACCCAGTAGCCAAATCCCTGCTTGCGAAGCTCCCTCTGCATCTCTACATACTGGGCACCTCCCCGTGCAGCCCGCTGCTTCTCTCTTTCCCGGAAAGTCCTACCCGTCGCAACGTGAACCTTTCCCGTGAAGAACTTACGCTCCCGCAGCAGCCGCACCATCTTCTCCGCCTCCTCACAAGACGCACATTTAATCCGCAAATGTCGCCCACTACCTCTGCCCGCGAATTCCACCTCGACTTCCCCGAGACCGAGAATTCGGAGCTCTCGCGCCATGACCACTGTCTGAGAGACATGCGATAGCCCCCATACTATGCAACATCTCTTATCCAGCTCATTTCGTACCTTCCTCCGCCACCTCCTCGGTGGCGGTACCGCTTGCCACACGCCGTGACCAGACCTTTCCGGACGTGACTTCTCTTCCGAGGTTGGGGAGGGTGATCGAGATGCAGCAGGATTGCTGGCTCTACGTGATTCAGGTTGCCCGTCAGGTACGCGAGCACTCGACCACCCCACCCCGGCCGAGTAGCCATCGCCACCCGCAGGCGCACTCCCACGGGGAACGTCTAAACCTGAAGGATTACCGCCTTGACCCATAGGGCCACCGGGTGGTGCTGCCAGACACGCCTGACAGGTGCAGCTGACGAGGCCGGCGGCGCCCGTGCCGGGGGGGGCGCCCCTTTCCTACTGCAGCCTGGGCTAACCCCAGGAAAGGGAGGAGGAATCGGCTGACTTTCTCAGCCTTAGCGATCTTCGTGGCCACTCTTTGGCTGGCGGCCGTGCGGAGGTTTTCAGAGGGCCGGGCTTTTAATAAGAAAAAGTGGCGCGGACGCTGCGGCGGCCCGAGGAGGGCGCGAAGAGGGCGTTGGCGAGCCGGCACGCCAGGCCCCAGCAGGAGGTCCAGAGTAGCACCGCCGCCGCGCTCCACAGCGCCCACGAGGCAGCCCCGCCGCCCGCGGTCGTAGCCAGGGTGCCTGACAACACGGCCGCACTGGCCGTGGCGCCCAGCTTGGCGCCCAGCGTGGTAGCTACAGCACAGCACCCACACACACAGACCAGGTTGGTAACCGAGCACGACCTCGTTTTCCCTGGCCTCTCGCTAGCCTGCCTCTCTGTCCGCACCCGTAGCAGTGGCCAGCACCACCGTTAGTAGTGGCATGGAGGTCTTGGCCTTTCTGCTCTCTTGGTTGCACGCGTTCGGGAGTTTTCTAAGACGCCTTTCCCCTCTCGCCTCCTGTCAGCCCAAGGCGGGCGGGGGGGGGGGCGCTCTCCCCCGCTCTCCCCGCCGCCCGCAGGCCGCGCTCCCCACCCCGGCACGTTCCGCCGGCTAGACCCAGGCACCGGGGGGCGCCGGGGGCACGCCCCCGAGGCCCGTGCCCCTGCACGAGGCGGGGAAAGGGGGGGGAGGAGGAGGGGGAGAGGAGGGGTCTCCCCCCGTCCGGCACGCGGGCTGTCGGCGGGGGGAGCAGCCGGCGGCCAGACAAAGGCGGTCGGCAGAAGCGTGCTGGGCAAAGCGGCATGTTCCTTCTGTGGGCCGTCGGGGCCCTGGCCGGCCACCCCGCCGGGCCGAACTGCAGCGACGTGGTCCGAGGGGTCGAAAGCAAGCTGTCTGCCCTGAGCCCGGAGCCCGGCCGCGTCCCCTGGCTCTTGCACCAGTTCGCCCCCGGAACGGTAGATCCCGAGCGCGCGGCGCTGTACTGGGGCACGAGCCTGAGCTGGAGCCGCCTGTACCCGGGCTGGCTGCACGTGGTGTGGAGCCCGCTCCAGCGCGACTGCCTGGTCCGAGAGCACGAGCGCGAGCTAGCGCTGGAGCCCGCGCAGGCCCCCGACGGCTTCCTGCAGTACTTTATCCTGCTGCGGTACGGCGGCCTGTATGTGGACGCGGGGCTGGAAGCGCTGGCTCCTCTCCGTGAGCTGCAGGAGGGCTCCGTGCAGGCGCTGTTCTCGCTCGAGACCGGGGCGCTGGTGGCGGCGCGCCCGGGCGAGGCCATCGTCGTCGAGATCCTGACCGCGCAGCTCACCGAGCTGCGCAGCCGCCCGTCCCGTCCCTGGCAGTCAGTGGACCTGGCCCCCGTCGCGGCCAGCGCCGCGCACGACGCGCTCGCGGGTTTCCTAGCCGCCCACGAGCTGGGCGCCGAGCCAGGGCCGAAGGAGGACGGCCGGTGGGTACTGTTCGCCAATAGCTCAGCCGACGGGCCCCTGTCTACCGTGCGAGTGGCCGTACCGGCGGCCCCCGCGGCGGGGCAGGACAGGTTCGTGTTGCTGGCGCAGGTGCTGTTCGGCGCCGGGAGCGCCGGCCTGTTGCTGTACCTGTTACTGGCCAAGTGCCGGCCGCGGCGCGGGGTGCCCTTCCAGCACCTGCCGGACTGTGAGCTCTCGCACCGGGACGGCGCCTCGCGGGGCCTGGCCTCAGAGGACGTACACTATACGGATTAGGCGGCCGCGGCGGCCCGGGGCCGTGTGCGCCACGCGGCGCCGCCGGGGGGAGAGAAGAGAGAGAGGCCGTTCTAAGTAAAAAGAAAAACAGTCTGGTAGCCAGGCCGGGACCGGTTGACTGAACCTGCGGGCTCCTGGGGGGGAACCCCCCTCCCCGGACTTTACGCTACTTTAATGCCAGTGCGCGCTAGCCCTGCCTGCCCCCGCCAGGCGTCACGAACCTGTACCTCCTTTCCCCCCCCCTCCACGGACTACGTCCGGGCCGAGGCCCGGGCCAGGGCCGCGCGCACGCACCCGGCGGTGGCCTGGTCGAGGTTGACCAGCCTGATCTCCTGCAGCGCGGGGCGGCGGTCCCGGCGGCAGAAATCCGCGCAGGTCTCGACGATAATCCGCACGCCCTCGTCCCGGGGAAAGCCAAAGATCCCCGTCGAGATCGCCGGCACGGCCAGCCAGTGGAACCCACGCCGGTCGGCCTGCTCGAGCACCGCCCGCACGGCCTGGGCCAGTCGTTGGCGGTGCTCGGTGGTTAGCGGCTCCCCTGCCCGGACATAAGGGCCCACCACATGCAGTATCGCCTCCGCCCGCAGCGTGCCGGCAGTGGTCTCCGCGACCTCGCCCAGCCACAGCCTACCGCCCTTACGCAGGAGCCAGGCCTGGCTCTCTCGGTTGATGGCCTCACCTCCCCTTTCTACGAGCGCTCTAGCCACCCCACCGTCGTGCTTAAGCAGGGAGTTGGCGGGGTTCACGAGAGCGCCGCGGCCGTTCCCGGCCTCGTCGCAGAGATCGCCTTGGTAGGCGCGGAGGAGGGGTCCGTCCGGGCGGGGGCGCCATTCGACCG
Organism: Paulinella micropora; assembly: GCA_019918135.1. Taxonomy (NCBI): domain Eukaryota; phylum Cercozoa; class Imbricatea; order Euglyphida; family Paulinellidae; genus Paulinella; species Paulinella micropora. Next base: position 61,356 of record WBZZ01004351.1, on the reverse strand, counting down.
CGCCGGGTATAGCCTGCGTGTAGAACTCCTCGAGACCGCCATAGTGCAGCAGGCTGATGTCGAGCACGGGGCCCGGGCCCGCCCCCGGGAGCGGCATTGCTAGCACCCGGTCGAGGGCCCAGTTGAGCGCGGCCGCGATAGCCCCGGGGGGGTTGCCAAAGACCCCGCCCCCGACGGAGGTCAAGCAGACTGGCACGGGGCGACGCGGCGCCGACCGCCAGTAGAGCCTCAACGCAAACAGCAGAGTGGCTTCGTACAGCGCTTGCAGCACGAGCCGGGCCAGCGGGTACCAGTCACCCACGCTGCCGTCATTCGGACCCACGGCGTACGCAATACCGAGCGCAGAGCACAGCGCCTGGTGCACGAGCTGCCGGGGGGCGGCGGCCCGCGGTGTGGGCAGCCAGAAGGTGTCCCCCTGGCGCGACGCGAACGGCACCTCGGCCCCTTCGACGAAGCCCAAGCACAATTTGTCCCGGAGCTCTTGCCGCTGGGCGTCCGTGTATTGCCGCAGGTGCTGCCCGATGAGCTTCATGTCTTGGCGGCCGCAGAACACGTAGCCGTTCTGCACTCGCAAGAAGCCCTGCTGGTCCTCTATCCGGTCCCGCAGCTGGCCCCGCAGGTGCTCGCGGACGCCCGAGAGGTTATCCGTCGGGGTGGTGTGGTACTGCCGGTAGAAGAGGGCCGGCGCGGTGGCCAGCACACAGTCGGGGCCCTGCGTGTGGTCGGAATAGTAGCAGGTGATGCCCCTGTCAGGTGCATGCTGGGGGGAGGGTGCCTCCCGGCAGTTGAACTGTGACGCGACCTGAAAGACGGCGCCGTGGTGCCGTGGATCGCAATGCTCATTAAAGGCCGAGCAAGTCACGCGGTGCGTCACCGACACGGACGTGCGCCCCCGGCCTGCCGGCTGCCCGCGGGCGTCCTCGAGCACACTAGCCCTGAGCGCCCCTAGCGCCAGGACCTGGAATTTGCCCGCGGCGAACGTCCGGGCCGGCCGGCCCGGGACCTCGAAGCGCAGGTAGGTGTTGTCTGGCTTCGTGAGGACCTGGTACCACTGCCGGAGGTCGTCGGGCACAGGTTTCTCAGAGCCACGCTTCTTTTCCGCCAAGCCGAACAGCAGTTCGAACCAGTCGTCGCCAGTGGCCGAGGGCCCGTGCTCCGGGCGGTCGCCCGAGCCACTCCTGCGCTCGCCGATGGCCGGGGGCCCGTGCTCCAGGCGGTAGCCCAAGCCCCAGCTGCGCAGGTACCGCAGGTCTAGCGTCATTCGCAGCAGCAGCGTCGGTGACTCGTGCCGACCGGCCAGCGCCCGGGAATTGGCCCAAGCGCGCCAGGAGGGCTCTCGCGGTGTGGCGTACAGCAGGTCCAGGAAGCTGGCCAGGTAAGGAGGCAGCGCGCTCCGGCGCACGGCCTGGGCCTCGGGTGTGTCAGCGTTAAAGGAGAAGCGAGCCGCCCGGTCTTGGCCCAAGGGGACACACCACAGCTCGGCAGTGGGCATTTGTTAGACCACGGGGGAGAGGCCCAGGCGGCGAAGCAGGGAGAGGGGAAAGGAGGGGGGAGTCCTCGAGGAAAAGAGAAGGGGAGGGGAGCTGCCTCCGACGACCGCGAGCCAACGCGGGGGTGGGAGGGGAGCGCCCCCAGTCCGGGGCAACCGGCGGCCCGGGGCCCTCGCAGCGCATCCGGTGTGTGCTGGGCAAGCCCCTCGAGTTCCTCTGCCCTCGGGACCGCCCCCCTCTCCGAATCCGCCCTGGCGGCAAGTCCGCCGGTGCCCTGTGCACGCGGCGGCCGAGGCTCGCCCCCCTGGGGCACACAAGCTGTGCAGCCTACTCTAGGCACCCAGAGACCACTAGAGGGAAGAGGGAGAGAAGGCGTGCAGCCTGTCATCACTGCCCTGCTCTTGCCTGCGCCCAGAGCTAAGCAAGCTAATAAGCGCCGCCGTAACCGGAGAGTGTAAGCTAGTCAGACGGACCTAGAAGTTTACTGGGCCGGTCTGTGCACAGCTGGCAGGCCAAGCTTAGTCAGTCTTTTAATCAAATCAAAAACAAGTAACAGCTGGTTTCGGTAGGCTAGCCCCTACCGACTAACTAATTTCAGCACTGTCCAGGCCGGCGGCTAGGCCGAATCGTCCACTTCCGCCTGCAGCACGGCGTGGATGCGAGCACGGATCCGCGCGATTCCTTGCAGCACTTGTAGGCGTTCGTCGGCGGAGTCGGGAAGGTGGCTGTCGCTGACGCCCGCGTCGCTCAGCGCTTGCCCCAGGAAAGCCCGTACGTAGCCCGGTCCCTGCCTGGGCAGCCCCTGCTGCGCATAGCTCGCATCGACGCTGGGCTTGGCTGAGTCGCACAGAAAGCGGAGGATCTCCTGGGCGTCCTTGGACAGCGTATTCACGGCAGCAGAGCTTACATTCTGTTGGTCAGGCATCGCTGTGGGTAGGCAGCGAGTAGCCGGAGCTAGGTCGTCGTGGGTTGAAAGACGCAGGTCTTGTGAGCCGGTCGTGGCGAGCCTGGCCAGAGCGCCCCCCCCCCCAGCGCGCGCCCACCCAGCACGCGCGTGCGCCTGGCCGGCGCGTTTCGGCCAGCGCGCGCGTGCTCGTGTCACGCATGTTCCACTGGCGCGCGCGTGCCCGTGTCTAGTGTAAGGGGGGAGGGACGCGCCCCCCCCCGTCGGCGGCGCCGGGCGCGCGCCGGGGCCTAGCGGCCTTCCCCCTCCCCCCCCGTACGACTGGCAGTCGCACGCGCGGCCGCACGCGTGGGGGGAGGGGAAGAGGCGTGCCCCCCCTGTCGGGGCGCCGGCGCGCGCCCGACCTGCGCCCAAGGGGAAGGGCTTGCCCCCTCCCAGCGCGCGGCACGAAGACGCGTGGCACGGGCACGCCCGCCCCGGCCGGGAGCGCGCTGGCCAGGAGCGCGCTGGCCAGGCTCGCCCCGACCGGCTCCCACTATACCTGCGTCTCGCAACCCACGACGACCTAGCTCCTGCTACTCGCGGCCTACTCGTCGCGATGCCTGCGCAACAGAATGTAAGCTCCGCGGCCGTGAATGCGCTGTCCCAGGACGCCCAGGAGATCCTCGGCTTGCTGTGCGACTTGGCCAAGCCCAGCGTCGATGCGAGCTATGCGCGGCAGGGGCTGCCCAGGCAGGGACCGGGCTACGTACGGGCTATCCTGGGGCAAGCGCTGAGGCACGCGGGCGTCAGCGACAGCCACCTCCCCGGCTCTGCCGACGAACGCCTACAAGTGCTGCAAGGAATCGCGCGGATCCGTGCTCGCCCCCGCGCCAGGCTGCTGGCGGAGGTGGACTATTCGGCCTAGCCGCCGGCCTGGACAGTGCTAAAGTTAGTTGTTCGGTTGGAGCTAGCCTACCGCCAACCAGTTGTCACTGTTGGCTTCTTTAAATGACTGACTAAGCTTGGCCCGCCAGCCGTGTACCAACCGGCCCGGTCGACTTCGGTTGGGTCCGCCCGACTAGCTGACACCCTCCCACTGGCTAGGTCCGCCTGACTAGCTGACCCCCTCGGGTACCGGCGGTGCGGGTAGCCACGGCGGGCCACGCCGGCACGAGGCCCGTGCCCCCACGGGGCGCCTCCTCCCTTCATCCCTCCTCGCCGGCCGGCCGACCAGGGGCCGGCCTCCCTAGGGGGGCGTTCTCCCCTGTGCGGCGGGGAGGGGGGGCCGCGCGCACGCCCCGGGGCACGGGAAGGGGGGCGCCGCGCACGCGGGCCCCCCGCCTGCCCTGGCCCAGAAGCCCAGCTCGCCCGACACGCAGCAGCACCCCGCGAACTCATTCAGCCCGGCGCTATGCACGGTACCACACGCACCTATACCGTCCTGCACCCCCGGCAGCCCCCCGTCCAGCTGGTCTTTGCCATCGAGGAGGAGCCCGGGGCCCCGCGCGCGGAACTCCGTGACGGCTGGCGTCGCTTGCTGGACTACGTGTGCGACCCCGCCCACGGCTTGCCTGCCCACCCCTGGGCCCAAGAGGCACTGCCGCTGCTGCGGCGCGTGCTCGCCCAGCCAGACTTCCTGGCGCACTGTGCCGGGCTGGACCGGCAGGAGGAGCGGGCCGTGGGCTACAGCGAGGGCCAGCTCCGGGAGCTGGTCCGGCGGGCCCCGGAGGTGCGCCTGCCGCTCCTGGACGGACCCTGGCGGGAGGGCGACTGGGCTAGCCTCCGCGAGGTCGTAGCCGCGCTCAGCGCCGCGACGGACCCTTACCAGCACTTGCAGGCGCAACAGGATGCCGCACTGCTGTACGGGCACGACCTGGGGAGCCCGGGGGGCGGCGGCGACGAGACCTCGAGCCGCCGGTGGCTGCGCCTCCACCCCTACACCCAAGTGGTGCACACGGCGCGTGCAGCGCTGGCCTCGGAGCTGCTGGGTGGTGGGCAGAGTAGGCCGCGGGCCCGGGCTCACAAGAAGCACAAGGGCGAGGAGCGCGCGCGCGGCGTACTGGTGCCGGCGGCGCTGGCGGAGCTAGCGGCCCGGGACGAGCCCGTTGTGCTGAACGTGCTGGCCCGCCAGCTGCTGCTGCGAGAGGCAGAGGACCTGCAGGCCGTGGTAGCGGAGCTGCGAGAGTCGACGCGCTGGCAGCCCGGGATGCTGGGCCGGCCGCTGCCGGCGGCCGGGCGCGGGGCGCTCGTGGCCAGCCAACGCTTCTGCTCCTGCCTGTACGTTGCGGCGATGGCGACGCAGGCTGCGGCCGGCAGCGTGGAGAGCCTGGGCGGCCTCCAGCAGCGCCAGGTGCTGCACTCGGTGCTGGACACGCTGCGGGCCCTGCAGGACCAGCTGCTGGGCTGCGGTGCCGGCCTGGTGGCCAAGCAGCGCTGGCTGTACGTGCTGTACCAATGGGCCAGAGTGTGGGAGAAGACCGGCCAGGCGCTGAGCGCGGCCGCCCTGGAGCTGTACCGCACGGCGCTCGAGGTCCTGCCGCTGGGGCTGGCCCCGGTGCTCCGGGCCCCGCACACGGCGGACAGGGGCGCGGCGCTGCTGCGGGTGGACCCCGTCAGCCGGGAACGCCGGCTGGCGGTGCTGCCCTTGTTGGGTTCCGGGCTGGGCCGGCGGGGGGGCAGACCTTCTGCTTTGCCGCCGACGCCCGGGGCGAGCTGCAACACCGGGCCTGCCCCCTGCGCCTGCTGGCCGACAGGGCGCGGGGGCGCCTGTACCTGCCCGTGCACTGCGCGCCCGGCACGAGGGGCGTGGCGACGCCGCAAGAGGCGGTGCAGGAGACCCGCCGGGCGCTGCAGGCCCTGGCCCGGTCGCGCTGCGTGGACCCGGCGAGTTCGGACCTGTTGGCGAGCCTGCCCTCGAGCGTGGACGGGCCCGTGGGGCCACGTGGCCCGGCCAGCCCACGGCTGGCGCTGCTGCCCGACACGTTTGCCACCGGCGCGGAGGAAAAGGATTGCTCGTTGACGAACTACCTGGTCTACCTAGGCACGACCCTCGCCGGCGGCACGGCGCACCTCGGCGGGGCCTGGCCGGGGCGCGCGGACGAGGCCGGGGGTGCGGCCTGGTTCGTGGTGCAGCCGGCGCAATCGGTGCGGACTTGGGCCGAGCAGCAGGCTACAGAGGAGCTGGCCCACGGTTCCGTCGTCTGCGAGTGCTGGGCCGGCCGCGGCCGCTGTACCCAGTGGCTCCGGCGTTGGTGGGGGGAGTCCGGCGGGGAGCGCCTGCAACTCGTGGTCGACGCGCGGGCCGCGTGGGACCAGCTGCGGCCCGCCGACGCCACCGACCACACAGACCAGGGCCGGGCCCAGTTGTTTGTGCTGGCCGCGTACCTGGGGCCCCGGGCGGCGGCCGCCCCGGACCAGCCAGCCGGGGCGGAAACTCCCCGAGGGGAAAAAGAGGACGAGTCGAAGTCAGAGGACGAGTCGGAGTCAGAGGACGGGTCGGAGCCAGCGGACGAGCCGGAGCCAGCGGACGAGCCAGCGGACGAGTCGGAGTCGGAGGACGAGCCAGACGAGGAGGCTCCCCCAGCAGGGGGCGAGCTCCCTGCGGGCGGAGGGCTGTAGTAAAGAGCCGGGGTCCCCGGAGCCAGAGAGAGAACGCGCCGGGCAGGTTTTTTTAGCCGGTTCCTGCATGCTCGCGCGCTCTCTCTCTCTCTCTCTCTGTCTACTTGGCTGCAGGGGGGCCGCCTCTGCGTGCTCAGTACAAGCGAATTAAGGCCAGGGAGGAAGGGCTCTTCTGCCCCCCCCCCCCTCACTCTCCCGCTCTCCTCCCTAGCCCATCCGCCAGGGAGCAGGAGGCCAAGGTAGTTGTCGCGCTTATTGTTCCTGTTAGGTAAAGAGATACCACTAACTTTTTCTCCCGCCAGCGGATTTTGGACATGGCCCAGAGCCCAAGCGCTAGGTTGAGGGCGAGGACGGCTCGGTACGCCCAGGCGGCCGCGCAAGGCAACGCCCGTTACCAGTGCCACCTCGGGCTCTGCTACGCGCAAGGCGCTGGTGTGGCCCAGGACTTGGCCCTAGCAGCGCAGTGGTATACGCGGGCAGCTGAGCAGGGCGATGCGGACGCTCAGTTTCTGCTCGGTCTTTGTTACGGAAGGGGCCAGGGCGTGACACAAGACACTGCCAAGGCCATAGAGTGGTACAGACGAGCGGCTGCACAGAACAACACCGACGCCCTGCGTAAGCTGGGCGTACTGTATTATTTTGGCGACGGCGGGGTGGCCAAGGACCTTGCCACGGCCAAGGACTTGTTCACGCGAGCGGCCGTGCAGGGCAGCGCCAGCTCTCTGTGGTGGCTTGGTAGGAAGGACCTGCGCTAGAGCTAGCACTGGCTAGCTGCGCTGGCGTGTTGTACCTCGAGCGGCAGGACGCGGCTACTACGGGGCGGATGCTGGGGGCTTCCACAACACTCTGGCTCTTCAATTCTACTACTCTCCTCTGTATTTTTCTTCATCAAGAGCAGCTACGGCACACCTCATTGGGAAGGGGATACGCTTTTCCTCTGGCCCGCCGGCGGACAACGACTCACTCCTCTCTCTCTCTCCTGCTCGCTCGGGCTCTGGCCTTCGCGGGATCTCGTTACCCCCCAGGGGGGCAAGGCGGGGGAAAGCCCAGCCAGTGTAAAAAAAGGAATTCTTTTTATTAAAGCCAGACGTGCTTAAGCTAAGGCAAGCGTGCAAGAAAGAAAATCCTCGACAGAAAAACCAGATGCTCTGACGCTTGGCAGGGAGTGGGGGCTCGGAGGGTCTTGGTCCGCCGCGAGTGCTGTCCCTGCCCCGAACCTAGGCCTGCTGCAGGAGGTCAGAGGAGGGACGAGTGCCCCGCGAAGAGGAGAGGCCCCCCCTGGCCTCCTGCGCGCGGCCACCGAGGTAGCCGGCCCACGCCGCTTCTCTCCCCTGGCCTGCCACCGCCAGCCACGCACCCCGCCCTCCCCCCCGTCCGGGGTCGGCACGTGCGCGTGCCGGGGGGGGGGGCGGCCGGCCCGCGTCCCCTTCCCTGGCTGGCACGCCCGCGTCTATTCGCGCCAGGGTCCTGCGCGCCAGAGCTGCCAGGCCGCGTCTTCGGGCCTCGGGCCGGCCGGCCAGACAGGATAGTCGGGTGGGGGCCTAGGCCATCTCTTGGACTTGTCTTTGCGCTTCTTGAACATGGCCAACGCGGGTAACAGGCACAGCGTCAATTGTGCCGCCCACCACGTCGCGGGCGTGGCCGGGGGTGGGCAGGGGGGAGGGGGGGAGGCGGCGCCGGACACACGGCAGGGCGGAGGAGAGTCTTTTTTCTCCCCCCCCCCCCCTGCGCCCCCTCTTCCGCCTCGCGCCAGCGGGCCCGCTGGCACCCCCCCCCCCCTCCGTGCGCCCCCCCGGGGCCTGCCCGGCCGCGCTGGCCCGCGGCCGGGGGTCAGAACGGCGCCGGCGACCGCACGGAGTCGCGGTCGGAGGCACAAAGGATGCTGCCCAAGTGGGAAGTTCTGCTAGCAGGGTTGGGGCTGCCCGACACGGTCCCCGCGCTAGCGTCTGTGCTTTGCGGGCCGCTCGCGCTGTTGCTGTTGTGGTACCTAGCCTGCTCGCTCCTGGGCGCGGTGGAGAACGCCCAGCACCAGCTGGCCCGGGACCAGGAGGCCGAGCGGTCGCGGCGTGAGCTGGAACGCCTGCTCGGGCTCAGTGCGCGCCTGGAACGGGACAGACAGCACTGGCGGCAAGGGCTAGCGTGCCTCCGGGAGGTGCTCAACACACTGGACCAGGCCCAAAGAAGCCTAGCCGAAGTCCGCGCGGGTCTGGAGTCACTGTGTCAGTCCGCCGGTGGCCAGCCAGGGCATGGGGGTGAGCCGGGGCACTTGCCGTGCCTGCATGAGCAGGCTCACTGGCAGGCAGAAGAAGACGAAGGCTCTGACTAGCTACCCACCGTAGCGCTGGCGACCGTCCGCCCAGTTCTGCCTCTCCTTGATTAAACAGCATGAGCACTACAAGGCCTGGCCCGGGGGAGGACCTAGCCCCCCCCTCGTGCTGGCGGCCGGGGGGCGCCGGAGGGAGGTCTGTGCCCAAGAGAGAGAGAGAGAGAGAGAGAGAGCAGCTCTTTTTATCTACCTGAGCACGCAGGGGGGGGGAGGAGAGGAAGCCGCCTCCCCCCCGAGCCCCGGAGCAGGGGAGTCCCCGGCCGCCCGCTCAGGGGGGCTACCGGGCGGGCCGGGTGCAGACAAAGTCAATGACGTAGCAGGCGGCCAGCAGGCTGCAGACCATGTGGCGCCGGGTGGGGTCCTGCGTGGCCAGATCACGCGCTAACTCCGCCAGGGCCGAGGAGGCCTCATCGTCCCCGGGCGGGTGCTCGGGGACCGGCGGCAGCCCCCCCACGGACGCGCCTCGGACGGGTGCTCGGCGACCGGCGGCAGCCCCCCCGCGGCGCGCTCGGACGGGTGCTCGGCGACCGGCGGCAACCAGGCCGCGACGAGAGGGGGTTCCTGGACGGCGGCGCGGGCCCGGGCGGCGCGCTGCCGGGCGGCCCTGGCTTCTAGTGCTTGGAACTCCGGGCGCCGGCGAATAAAGAGTTCGGAGTAGAGCCACAGCTGCGCGTCCGTGGGTCCGCCGGCCTGGCCGGGCCGCAGCGCCTGCCACCACTGCTGGCGCCCGGCGGGCGCGGCCTCGCCCGCCGACCCCGGGTGCAGCATTTCGTAGGCCGCCGTCCAGGCGCCCAACGCCCGCCCGGGCTGTAACAAGGGCCGGAGCTCGGGGCGCGTCTGGCACGCGGTATAGAACTCGGCCGCGAGTTCCGGGTCGAAGTAGCCCAGGGCGTGGCCAAAGCGGTCGTGGTAAGCAAAGAGGTTGGCGGCCACGAGGGTCGGCGCGGCGTGTGCATCCACGCCTAGGCCAAAGATGGCGTGCCGCAACCGGAAGGCGGGGGCCGGGGCACCCCCGCTCGCGCACTCGCGGCACAAGGTCTCGAACGCACTGCGCACGGCCACGTCCCGGCCGCCCCCGCGCTCGTCCACCAGGCCCCCCCCCCCCGCGTCCAACAACCACACCTCCCGGACGGGCCGGTAGGACTGCAGGCACGCCCGCAGCAGCTGGCGCAGCGCCCGGCCGGCCCCCCGGTCCGCCGCCCGGCCGGGGCTCGCAAACACTAGGAGCTCTGTGCCCTGCGCGTGGGACAAGGCCTCCGATTCTTCCAGCAGGGTTTGGTACTTGAAGTCGGGCCGGGCGAGCGCCTCCTCCGCGGCCTGCTGCCCCCGGTGCCCCGGTGGTAGCAGGCCCGCAAAGTCGTGGGTCAGGGCGTGGACCAGCTCCGCGTGGGTGTGGGGCTTGAGGCGCAGCGTGCCCGGCAGGCCCGGCGCCGCGCCCGCGAGCACAAAGCCCAGGTACTGGGCTAGAGCCTCCGGCCCCAGGCCGCCGCGCACACAGACCCCCTCGCGCGTGTAGCAGCCCCTGGCGAGCGCGGCCCGGTACTCTGCTAGCTCGTAGCCCGCCGCCAGGACCACCCAACGCCCCGCTAGCTCGCCGGCCCGCTCGGGCTGGCCGCGTTTGGTCGCCGCGAAGCCCAGGGCCATGGCCGTATCACCGCCGCCGCCCGCGCCTACCACCACGCGGGTGGGGGCCGCAGCGGGAGCTCCGCCGGCCGGAGGCACAGCAGACTGCGGCGCGAGCCCGCCCATCGGGGTGCGGGGCCGCGGTCAAATGTCTGCGCTACCGTACTGGGCCGGCGGGCGGGGCCGGCGGACGGGGCGGCGGTGGCCAGAGGGAGGGACACGCTCTCCCGGGCGGCGGGGGGGGGGGGGGGGAGAAGGAAGGGGAAAGGGAGAAGAAGGCCCCGCCCCCCTGGACCAGGAGGGGAGCCAGGCAGAGAGAGGGGGAGGGAAGGGGTGCGGCTGGCGGAGGACCGTCAGCCCAGTGGGTGGCTGACGCACCACCGGTGGTCGCGGCAGAAAGAGCACCGCGGATGGAGGGCCAGACCTCCCCGGCCAGCGCGGCCACGGCGGACGGACCCCCGCCGCTGGAAGATCGGGACGCCGATATCATGGCGGAGCTCTGTGAAATGCTAGACGTGGACCTGGGTGGGGCCGAGCGGAGCGCGGATCCCTGGGGAAGAGACGTGTCCCCCCCCGGGCACCCGCCCGGGCGCAGGCCGAGCCGCCCAGCGTGCCGATGAGGCAGGCCGACGCAGATACTTGGGCGGGCGCCGAGCTGCTGCCAGTGCCCGCGCAGGCCGGGCCGCTCCCTGCGCAGGCGGACGCCGAGCCGCCCCGAGCGTGGGCGGAGGAGGCCGAGCTCCTGCCAGTGCCAGCGCAGGCGGAGGAGCCCGAGCCCCCCCGAGCGTGGGTGGACACGGGGGCTGGCGCTCCGGTGCCAGCGCAGGCGGACGCGGGGCCGTCCCGAGCGTGGGCGGACGCGGGGGCTGGCGCTCCGGTGCCAGCGCAGGCGGACGCGGGGCCGTCCCGAGCGTGGGCAGACACGGGGGCTGGCGCTCCGGTGCCAGCGCAGGCGGACGCGGGGCCGCCCCGAGCGTGGGCAGACACGGGGGCTGGCGCTCCGGTGCCAGTGCAGGCGGACGCGGGGCCGCCCGAGCGCGGGCGGACGCGGGGGCGTTCTATGCCCGGTGCCAGCGCAGGCGGGCCCCGGCTGCCCCCGCGCCGCCGGACGGGGCGAACGCCCAGCTCCCGGACACCCTCCGGAGCCACGCCGCCGGGTCGACCCCGGGGACCCGCCTTTCGGCGGTGAGCCCTCCGGCGGGGCTCCGGAGGGCGCCCGGCCCCCCCGGCCCCCGGGGGGCGGGCGCTACGGGGGCGGAGGCGGGGCTCGGGGGGGGGGGGGGGGGGGCCGGGGGGCGGGCCCCCCGGGGCCAGCCCGGCGCTAGGGGCAGGGCCGCGCCGGCCGCTGCAGACGGAGACCGACTGGGCCTGGTGGAACGAGGTGCACGCCAGCAAGCACGGGGGCTCGTTGCTGCGCTATGACACGGACAGCGCGCGGGTGGTGTTCCGCCACGGCGAGACGCCCTCCCGCGGCGCCGAGGCCGACAGCGTCATCGGCGAGTGCCCCTCCGGGGTCTGCGTCTTGTACAGCGGGCAGCGGGCGCACTCGTACAGCCCCAAGGAGAACAGGCCCATGCCGATTCGTTCGCGCCAGTGCGTGCCCGCCTGGGTGCTGCGCTGTTTCCACCGCCACCCCGGCACGGCGAGCGCGCGCGGGTCCGCCCAGCCCCCGCGCAAGGTGCAGTACGAAACACCGTTGCTGCCGCCAGAGCTGCTGGGCCTCTGCGCCGGGCTGGGCGACGAGAGCCGCACCTCTACCCGGGGCCTGGACCTGACGACCGCCCACCAGTGGCACCTGCTCCTCTTCTACGCGTGCCTCGAAACCCTGATCGGCCCCCCGCCCTGGGAAAGCCCCCGCGAGCCACGGTCCTGCAGCTGGTCGCAGGTGCTGCTGGACAAACTGCACTGCCGGCGCACCGAAGGCGCCCCGGCCACGGAGGACGGGGCGGCGCGCGAGGAGCTCCTGCCGGCCCAGGTGGCCCAGAACCTGGCCCAGCTGCTCAGGCTGGTGCTGGCGGTGCAGGTCGCCGAGGACGACGTGCAGCAGCTCTGTGCCTACGCCCGCCGCAACGCCTTCCTGGTCCGGAGTTACCTGTCGGGCGCCGTGGTGGGAGCGGTCCTGAACCCCTTCCTGGCCCAGCTGCCGGCGGCGGAGGACCACAACGTGAGCCTCATGTTCGACAGCGATGCGGTAGGGCTGCTGTGCGCGGCCCGGCACCTCCGGCCCGGGGAGGCGCTGTCCCTGCCGCTGGAGCCGGAGGCCCGCTTCGCCGCCGACGGCCGGCCGGCCCCCGAGGACCCCGACCCCGCCCTCGAGAGCCACTACGGACGGCCCACGGCGGCCTCGCTGCTGCAGCTGGAGGCCCGCACCCGGGAGCAGGTGCTGTCTTTGTCGGCCGCGATCGCCCCGCGGGCGCTGCCGGCCGCCGCCGAGCGAGACCTCATCGTGCAGCTCAGCCTGTACGTGGCGAGCGACCTGGCCACCGCGTGGGGCTGGCAGACGCACACCCAGTCGGCCATCCTGCGGGCCGAGCGGCACGGCCAGCCCCGGAGCACGGGAGCCGCGCGGCCTGGTGGCAGGACCTGACGGCGCTGGAGGACGCCCCCGCGGGCCTGGCCTTACACCTGGCCCTGCTGAACGGCTTCATGCTGCTGCTGCACCGGCGCGGGGCCAAGTCCTTCGTCGAGGCCCTGGCCGGCGTCCCGGAGGCCGTCGACGGGCGCCCGGCGGGCGTGGCTGACGCTCGCTACGCGCAGCAGATCTTCTGGCTGCGGACGCTGACCGCCCAGCTCGCCAACACCGCGCGCCTGTTCTTCGAGGCAGCCCCGCACGCGCTGTACACGGACGCCAAGGCCCCGGCCTCCGGCCCGACGCACGACCTGCGCCTGTGCGTGCGCCTGTTGCTGTCGGTGCTCGTGCTGTACCGCCACCTAGAGCACGTCAAGGTCACCCTGCTGCAGGAGGCCAGGCGGGGGGGCGACGCCCGGGAGGGCGTGCTGGCGGAGCACTTGTCGGCCGCGGTGTGGTCATTGCCCGGCGCGCACGCGCACACGTCCGAGCAACTGCGCGAACGACTGGAGTGCAGCCTGGACCTGTTCCCCGTCTCGCACCTGAAACCGGACCAGCGGGAGCGCTGCATCAACGACATGGAAGCGGCCTACGCCCTGAGCCTCAAGCGTCCCCGGAAATAGCCTGGCTAGTTGGACTCCGCGCCTCCCCCCCTTGGCCCTGGTCTCTCAGTATGGTAGTACAGCAACTGGGTGGCTTTTATTAAAAAGAGAACCAACCCGCTTGGGGCGAGCGCGGCTAGGCCTTGGCTGCCGAGCCCCGGCGCACCGGTTTCCTTTAGGCGCACTGGGCCAGGAGAGCGCCCAGCGACAGCCTCGTCGTGCCGGGCGGGACCTGGACGAGGCAGTCCAGGTCCAGCAAGCCCGCGCCGGCCGGCCGGCAACGGTACTGGTGCAGGTAGCCCTCGGGCAGCACGGCGTTGAGCCACAGGGGGTAGCACCGCACGGCTTGCTCGTCCAGCGCCAGCCGGAGCATGTCGAGGGGCGGCACGGGCTCGGCCGAGCAGGCGGGACTGCGGCTGCCCCCCGCCGCCTCGATCGCGAGCGAGTCCAGCCCCCCCCGCGCCACATCCGGCGTCAGGGGAAAGGGGCACACCTTCTCCTGCGACAGCACCGGGGCCAGGTGCGCCAGCGGCGGCGGTTCGCCCGGCAGGGCCTCCGCCGCGACCCAGAGGCCGGGCCGGTACGGCAGCGCGCTGGCCGAGGCCGGCCGGGCCCAGGGGGCGCTCGTCCACTCCCAGACGCTGTGCGCTAGAAAACAGAAGGCGGTCTGGTACAGGAAGCCACGCTCCGCGTCGAACAGGTACGCGCGCTGGAGCTGCAGGTACGGCAGGGCCAGCCCCTCCGCCGTGGTCTGCAGCGGCGAGGTGCACTGCCAAGACATCTCCTCGGACAGGGACAGCGTGAGGCCCGCCAGGGCCCGGGCCCAGTCGGGGCCCAGCGAGCACGTGAACTCGCGCCGGCCGCAGGAGTACTTGGTCACGGCCGCCACCTCGCAGCCGGGGCCTAGGTAGCCGCTGTAGCAGCGGCAGACGGGTTGCGGCCAGGGCTCGTGCCAAGTACAGACGCCGCGCCGGCCGCAGTACGGGCTGGGCCGGCCGTCGAAGCCCGTGCAGGTCCGGCAGAGGGCTCGGGGGCGCCCGGCGCCGCCACGTCAAAGTAAGTAGTGTCGCACACTGACTGCCGCTGGCTGGCGCTGTTGGGGGGCACAGGCAGCCGGCCGTCCTGGGCCCGCGCCGGGCCTGGCAGCAGCAGCAGCAGCGCCAGTACCGCCGCGGGGCAAGCGAGCATCCGGGGGGGGGGAAGAGGGAGGCCTTTTACGACGCCGTGACCGGCTACCGTCCAGGCAGGGAAGCACGGGGAAGGGGGGCGGTGCCGTGGGGGGCGGCAGTCGTAGCCGGAGCTGGGGAGGAAGTGTGTGTGCGCCCCTCTCCCCAGTTGGCATCGGGGCCCCCCTCTCCTCCCCCCTTCGCCTCTGTGCGGCCCCCCTCGGACCTGCTCCTCCTCTTTCCGCCCCTTGTCTGGTCGTTCTTCAAAGTCTTTGCTTACCAAGTTGATTGCTTTACCAGTAAACGGTGAAAGTGCTAGCTGGAGTGCAGGAGAGACGAATCTTTTCTTCGGCGTTCTTGCTGTAGGGCGGACTGCGCAAAACTCTGTGCCGCTTGCACGACGTCGGGGCCTAGATAGGCAGCTTTGGCGCTGTCCCACCACCGTCCGAACTGCGCGTTGTAAGCGGCGGGCATGACCGCAAAGTTGCGCGGGTGGTCCCGCCCGCCGAGCGCGATGGGATCAGGTGGTCTACGCACCAGGCCAGCTTGCGTCTGCCGCGATCATCGAAATAATCCCGTAAGCACGGCAGGTGCCGGTGATTCTTTACCCACCTCCTAGCGCCGGACGGCGACATGTAGTCGCACTTTGCGAGCAGTGGCTCGAAGCCTAGGTACACCGCTGCGGTCGAGACCTCCTGGGGGCTGTACTTGCGCTTCATGCGCGACAGCAGCCTGCGGTGCGCCGATGAGCTCGTCCGCCGCCGCCGGGGGGGGAGACGATTGTCGGGCAGTGCTAGGGAAAAAGCGAGCGCCGTCAAGGCAGGAGACGTAACGTTGGTCCGGCCCTCTTTACACATTTCCCGTGACTTTTGTTTGTTCGGGGGGGGGGGGGGGTTATAAAGCAAGAGAGAACAGGAGCAATTCTTAATCGCTGCCCCACGCACTAGCTCTCCTGGCTCTCCGCCCCGCCAGGATTTGAGAGAGCACCAGCAAAGAAAGTGTGCTGGTTAGGGAAAGGGGGGGGGCAGAGGGAGGAAAGGCCCCGTCTTTGGCCACGCGGCGCGCAGTGCAAAGAAGGGGCCGGGTAAGAGGGGGGAGAAGGGAAGGGAAGTAGAGTCACCGGCAGGTGGGAAGGGGGGGGGAGTAGGCCCCCCCCCCGGCGTGCGTTCTTTTCTCCCGCTTGCCCAGCATTTGCTACGTCTTTGGCTCAGTGCAGGAGCTCAGAAAGAAAAGCGGAGGGACGGCTAAAAGGCGCAACCTGGTTTCTCCGTTCAATGCGCAAGCGTTCGACGTACCGGAAGCTGCAGCAGGCCCTGCAAGACCGGGACATCAGACTGGCGCTGGGGGACGCAGAGCATGCGCGCCTGGAGTGCGAGCTGAGCGAGAAGCCCGAACCCCTGCTGGTAGTCATCACCGGCGAATCGGGGGTCGGCAAGAGCAAGCTGCTGTCGCAGTTGTTGGACGAGGACCTGCCGCTGTCGGGGGCACAGGGCACGTCTTGCACGCAGTGCCCCTTGCAGTTCGAATTCGCGGACACGCCTGACTTCGAGGCCGAGCTCTGCTTCTACGCGCGAGAGAGCTGGCAAGCCAGAATTCAGCCATTGCTGCCGGACTTGGGCTCTGGCCGCCAAGAGTCCAGGGCACGTTCGGAGGCGTTGCAGACCCTGCGCGACCTCTACGAGGGGCTGGAGGCGCGGCTGACCGGTCGCGGCACGACGCTACAGGAGCTCGAAGCGTGGTACCCGGAGCTACACAGCCAGCTGGGAACCCACGTGCCCTTCAGGGGCCCGAACGCGCGGGCGGCGCTGGAGGCGGCGTTCGCGTACGCCGGCGCCGCGCGTGAGCCAGGGCAGCCGGCGGGCAAGCGTCAGCGCACGGCGGTCGTCTTGTCGCGTTGGGGTTGGGTGCAGAAGGTAGTCGTCAGGGGGCGCTTCCGGCTGCTGCGCCAGCGACGGTCGGGCAAGCGCGGTGGGCTGGTGCTGTGCGACCTGCCAGGCAACAACGACAGCAACAGGCTGCGCGACAACGCGTGGGAGCTCTACCTACCGCAGGCGGATTGTGTGCTGCTGGTGGCCGACATCGCGCGCGCTCTGACCAACCGGCAGAACACGGACAAGTTCGATCGGGCGGTGCAGCTGTGCGCACAGCATGGCCGCCTGAACAGGCTGGCGTTCGTGCTGACCAAGAGTGACACCGGGCTGGAGCCAGAAGAGCTGGAAGGGAGCACGGCGCTGTTCGGCTACTGTGTGGGCAGGCCTGACCAGCCGGGGTCGTGCATGGGGGGACAGGCGTGCCGCCGGGAGGGGCACAGCACCCTGCTGGACGCGTGCCGGCGGTGGCTCAGGAGGAGCGGGAAACCACCGCACGACCGGGCCGTGCGCGAGGCCCTGCGCGGCAACGGCGCCCAGGCCCAGGTGTGGGCAGCCCTCGCGCGCAACGCCTTTGTGTGCCAGGGGCTGCGGGCAAAGGTGCAGGACCAGGTCCAACGGCTGCTGGGCCAGGCGCCGCCCGCGCTGCAGATTTCGGTGCACGCCACCAGCCCCCGGGACTACGCGCGGCTCAAGGAAGGTACCGGCGCCTCTGTGTGGCGGAGCAAACACCACACGGGGGTGCCGGCGCTGCGCAAATACTTGCGGCGGGACGTGCTGCGGCCGGTGCTGAGCAAACACGAGAGGCAGCTGCTGCAGCTGCTACGTTTGCACCTGGGCGCAGCCGTGGACCAGGCAAACCACGACGGTGCAGACTTCAACGGCCGTGTCAGTGCCTGCCTCCGGCGGCATGCCAACGATTGGCGGAGGGCCTTCCTCCAGGGGGTACACGCCAGGCTGGAGCTCAGCGTGGAGCGTTGTGCCACACCAGAAGCCGTGGCCCAGGTAGCGGCCCGTTACTGCCACGAACAAATCGGGCATCACACCACCCTGACCGCCCTGCTGCGCCGGAAGGGGGAGGAGTACTCCACTGGGGAGTCACCCAACCAGAAGATCTGGCACCTAAGCCACGAGGTGTTCAGGCTAATAGAGCAAAAGGCTAGCAGTCTGGTCGTGTGCTTCATGAGCAGCGATTTCCCCGGGCGGCTAGCACTCCTGCAGACCGAGTTACAGAAGCTGCTGTGCGAGCTAAGGGACCGCAAGCTCGAGTGCAAGGACCTAATCGTGGCTCAGGCGGCGGAGGGTCCGGGCGAGGACGTACCACCAGAGGATTGGAGCGGGTACCTGCGCTGGCTACAGGGACACATCGGGGAGGAAATGCAGACGCTGTGTACCCGTGTGGCCAGGGTTCGCGGGAAGGGCTCGTACCAGCAACGCCTGGAGGTGCTGCGGATCCGTTTACCACCCCAAGTCCTCCAGGCTTTACAAGCCAGCGTGCACGGCCTCGCCGACTGGTTGGAAAGGTACTCGCAGGACCTAGTGGCTGGGTACGCGCGGCAGCTTGCGTACCTAGGCCACATCCTGCTTTCCTCGCACTCCACAGCGCAGGTGTTGTCGTTGCCAGAAGCGGAGCGGCACGCGCACGTCAAGGCTATTGCAGGTTGGCTCGAGAAATTGGACCAAGCGCTGCAGACGGGCTAGACCCCCTCCATTTCTTGTCACCAGACGGACTAGACCAGCGCCCCCCCCCTTCGTCGTCCCAGGGGGGGGGCACTGTCCTTTTTCTGTGCTCGTAGCAGTCGCGGGCCGACCGGGAACGCAGGGGCGCAAGAAAGAGATTCTGCTTAAGCATGCGTATTTGTAATAATAAGAGATATACCATTGTCACCGCGCTTCTAGATCTTCCGGTGGCTACCGCCTTCGTCGCTCGCCAGCCGGCACTTCTGCCCGCGTTCCCTCTGCCACCGCCGCAGGTGGCTCGCACACAGGTCCGGCCTGGCACGCGAGCCGGCCACGCGCACGCGGCGCACGAAGCAGCGTCCACACGCCGGCCGGCAGCCCCCGCCCTCGGCGGGCCGGCAGGCCAGCCCGTCGTAGCGCACGGACAGGCTTGCGCCGGCCGCGACCGCCATCGCGTCGCGGTGGCCGTACCGTTGTATAACGTAGACGGCGCGGCTGTCCAGGCGGTTGACTTGCGGAGCCGCCCCCTGCGCACGTTCGCGACCAGTCTGTGTACGCGTCTGTGTGCGGGTGGGGGTGGGGAGGGGCAGGGCGTCCGGCAGGCGGCGGGCTGGCGTGCACGTGGCGGGGGCGAGCGGGGGGGGGGGGGGGGGGGCGAGCGCGCGCACTCCCCCCCTTACTCCCCTGTCGGGTGCAGCGGGCGTCCGCGCCGCGGGGGGCACGGGGGGGGGGGCGCCTTCCCCCCCCCTCGGAGCGCTCCCCGACTGCTCTCCCCCGGGCCTCCCTCGTCCGGCACACAAAACAGCTTGCGGCCGACCGCCGGGCAGCGACCGCGCAGACTCTCCAGAGTCCTCCAGCCGTAGCCTTTTTAGCACCCCTCCCCCTCCGTGGCAGAACCTGACGAAGACACATGACCCGCAAGCGCAAGCGCCGGGCCCGCGCCGCCCTCGCGGAGCGGGCCGGGCGGAAACGACGCGTCGTGATTGTCCCGCGCTCGCGCCCACCCCGCGAAGTCCGGTGGCAGCTCTGCGGGCGCGCTGCCTGCCAGGCGTGGTGGGCGGCGGACCAGCCGGCCGGCCGCGCCCGCTGCCACCGGTGTGACGCCACCTGGTACTGTGATCGGCAGTGCCGCTCGGCCGATGCCGAGCACCATGCCGGCGTGTGCGGCGTGGGCAGCGCCGAGCGGACCCTGGCCGGCCTCTTGGTGGAGCGCGCCATCGGTCCGGGGGGCCTAGCCGAGGCCCTGCGCAACCTGCGGCCCCCCGGCGCGCGCGGCGTGGTGTACGCGGCGGCCAGGCCCGGCCAGGACGGCCTGGCCTGCGCGTTCTGGCCGGCCCGCGACCTGGAGGTCCCCCAGAAGGCTTACGTCCGCGACCTGCTGGCCCAACAGCCCGGCGCCGGCCTGGTGGTCGAGGCCCTCGTCAGGCCCGCGGACCTGGCCCAGACACTGCCGGCCGGCTGGTTCTGGTGGCACAAGAAGACCTGGGCCGTGCGGCTGCCGGAGCCCCGCCCCGAGCCCGCCGCCGGTGTTGTGCCGCCCGAGTGATTAAAAGCAAAGAAAGCCACCCTTCTCGTGTGTCGAGAACTAGCACTGCCGGGGCTGGCCGGGGCAAGCTGAAGAGAACGGGCGTTGGGCCGGGGGGGGGCTACACGACCCATTGGCACGGCTTTAATACCCAGTGGAAAGCTGCGGGCCTTTTGGTTTCTGTTGGTTCTGGTGTGCTCTCGCCACGCCCGGCAATCGCGCGGGCTAGGAACCTCTCTGCCTGCCTGGGGGAGGGGGGGAGCGATCCCTCCTCCGGTGCCTCCTCCCGGCTGCAGGAGCAACAAAGAAGGGAAGGAAAGCCTCTGACACAGACGCGGGCAAAGGGGAAGGGGGCTGGGATGGGAGGAAGGAGGGAGGAAACACGACGGGCCTGGGGAGGGCCAAGGAAGGGGATTTCCTCCGCCTGCCGGGCCGTCTCCCGACCGGGTACCCTGGTAAACTACGCGAAGGGCGGGAACTGAGTGTTTCTCCCCTTCTCCCGACCCGTACGCCTGCCCAGCGGCGCGTGCCCCGTTCGAGTATGACCTCGCGGGCGGCAGCCGACCCCCCGCTCGCGTGCTGGGTGGCGAACGCCGTGTTGGCGTCCGTGTCGTGCTATCACTCGGCCTGTGTGCAACGACTGTTGTGCGCCAGCGATCTGCAGCTGTGGGACTGGCTGGCAGGCGAGGGGACGCCGCTCTCGCCGGCCCAAGCACGCCGCGTACTGCGAGCCCACACCCGACGGCTGGGCCGGCACGGGCAATGTGCACTGGCCTTCTGGTACGACCGGCGGCAGGTCGAGTGCCGGGCGCCGCCGGCCGCGACGAGTGGCGGCGCGGACCTGTGCGTGGAAGCGGTGATCTGTGCCCGGACCCAGACCGGGTGCGTCGTCGGCTGGTCGGACGCGCGGCGCAAATTCTTTATCGCGGTCCGCGGGACGTGGACCGCGCCTAATCATCGGCTGGATCTGGACCTCCACGCGGAGCGCGGCCTAGCCCGGGGCAGCCCGGGGCAGGCGGAAAGCCCGCCCCCGCGGACCCTGCGGGACGGTTTGATCGCGGCGGCCCAGAGGTTCTACCAAGAGAACCCACGGGAGCCCAGCCTCAAGCTGCACCGGGGGTTCTTC
This sequence comes from Paulinella micropora, assembly GCA_019918135.1. Classification (NCBI taxonomy): domain Eukaryota; phylum Cercozoa; class Imbricatea; order Euglyphida; family Paulinellidae; genus Paulinella; species Paulinella micropora. The sequence goes on along the minus strand of WBZZ01004351.1, from coordinate 40,877 downwards.
CGCGCGGCCACCCCCCCCTGCTTCTGGCGGCTGCAGGAGCTCCTGCGACAGCACCCGCCCGACGAGCTGTACGTGGCGGGCATGTCGCTGGGGGGGGCCATGGCGCCGCTCCTAGTCGTGGGCCTGGCCAACACGCTGGGCTGGGACCCCGGCCCGGCCCTCACCTGCGTCACGTTCGGCGCGCCCAAGATTGGTGACCGGGCTGGCAACAGCCTGCTGCTGTCCGAGTTCCGCCGGGCCGGCCGGCGGTGGCGCTGGCTGCGCCTGTACCGCGGCAGCGACTGGATCCCTGCCCTCCCGCCGGTGCTCTGGAGGCGGGCCGGCGCTTACCAGCACCCCGAGGCCGCCGAGGAGCGCCGGGGCAGCTACCGGGCCTTCGACCTGGATGGCTGGGCCGTGAGCGCGGACCTCAACTGGTGGGGACCAGCGGGTTCCCCCGCGGACGCCGCCGTCGGGCGCACCAACCGCCGGCACTGGGGCCATTGGTGGTACTGGCTGCCCGCGTACCCGGCCCTGTCCTAGCCACCCCCCCCCCTCCAGGCCCTTTCCCCCCCCCTGCTCCCTCCTTTCCCGGCTAGCGAAGGCCAGTGTTCTTCTTCGGCCGCTCGCAGCCCGCGCTCGAGCGCGTCTAGCTGCCGGGCGCAAACCTGCGCGGAAGCTTGCACGTAGAGCCTAGCTCCCGCCGGCTTTCTGTCCCTCAGGAGCCTGCTGAGGTCAAAGTCGAGGCCGTCAGGGGACCAGAGCCTCCAGCACCCCGGGGCCGGCTCGCGCACGCTTGGCTGGCCGGCCTGACCCCTGTCTAGACCCGTTCTTGGTCTGGCCCGGAAAGACGTGCCTAACCCCTGCACCTAAAACCACGCTGACCTACCTACTTTCGGCAACGGGTCGGCCGGAGCCTCCTAGCCGGTGATCGACACAGGTGGCCGGCGCGTGCACAAGAGTCACGATCTACCGGTACGGTGCGGCCAGGCTGGGTTGGGTGCCCCGTTTATTGAAACAGCAACCACGAACAAACAACAGGAAAAGCCGGGCTTCCTGCCCCAGCGCAAACTAAAGCCCGGGCGTTCTCTCCACCTCTTCCGACTCTGGGCACTGGCACAGCTTGGAGAAGGGGGGGACTCTGGGCACTGGCACAGCTCGGAGAAGGGGGAAGGGACATGTGTATCCCCTCTAGGGAAACCGGTCCTCCCACGGTCAGGCCCTCGTTGCCCGGTTGTTCGTCCTTGGTAGCTACAACGCCCGACGGCTGCACGCAGATCCTGGCCCGCTTCTTGACACTAACCGTAACCGCAAACTCGTCGCACCTGCTCTCTAGCTCTGCCAGTGCTGCTTCCTTTTCTTTTAGCTCGGAATAAAGTTTTTGAGTGTCAGAAGCATGAGCTGCGCGTCTGTATCTTCTTTTCCCTGGGCGCTGTGCCACATGTCTCTCTATCAGCTGCTTTAGGCCTTCCACTGCGGCTTGCTGCTGTGCGACCTCGGGGCCAGGCTTTCCGTTACGTCCTTGAACGCGGCGCAGAGCTCCCCTTGGCACCAGGCCACGGGGTTTCCTCCTGCGTACGTGAACTGTCAGAGCTGGTCCACGCCGGGCTCCATAGCTCACAAACACGCGCCGTCGGTTTGGGAGTTTTGTAGTGGTGCTGCTTCCTTTTTCTCTCTTCCAGAAAGGGGGGGAGGCAGGGCGCCCTCCTTCCTCTGATAAAAAACAAACAGCTAGAGGAAGAGACGAACAGCTAGAGGAAGGGACCCAGGATTTTAATGAGGACTGCGAGGTGCTGATGATGATTGTCGTGGGGGGGGGGGGGAGGGGGGAAGGCGGCCCCGGCGGGGAGGGGGGGGCGAGGCACGCAGCCCGGACTCGGCCACTGCCAGTCTCTCGCGCCTTGCAGTCGGTCACTGCTGCTGTTGCTGGGCGGCGCGGCACGCTTCGCAGACAAACGTGCCATCTTCTTCGGGGTCCTCACTGATCCGGCAGCTCTGCAGCAAATGGACGAGGCCCGCAGCCCCTGGCTCCCTGCTCGCCGCCTCGGCCTGCCGCTGCTTCCGCGTCCCTGGACAATTCAGTTGTTTGTGCTGCTCGAGGCAGTCCGCACAGTAACCCCCGACGGCACACTCCGTGCACGAAAGCAGGGTCTTCCCCTCCTGGTAACAAGAGCCACAGCTCATGCGATCGGGACCGGGGGGGGGGGGGGGGGGAGAGGAAGTGGTGGCAAAGGTAGAGAGCTCTGCTTTTCTGTGTGCAGCAGCAGCACGAGCTGGCAGGGAGAGCCGGAGGAAGACCGGAGGGGGGGGCGTGCGTGAGGGAGGGGGAGAGTGGAAGGGCGGGCCGGGGGGGGGCGGCCAGGAGCGAAGTGGAGAGGAAGGAAGTGAGCGCGGGGGAGGTGGCCATGAGCGAAGTGCGTGGGGAGAGAGGGTGCCGCGCGGGGGCCGGCGGGGCAGCTGCCAGACCCCGCAGAAGCTTTTGGCATGGGGGACTCGTCCTGGGCCCCGCCGCCCTTGGCCCCGCTGTCCTTGGCCCCGCTGTCCTTGGTGTACCGGCCCGAGACGGAGAACCCTATCTTGGCCGCGACTTGTGTGCCGCAGGAAGGCCTGGTGGACTTGGCGCTGTCCTGGCGTTACCTAGCGGACCCGCGGCTGCGTCTCGGCTCTAGCCCCCACCTGCGCGCGGCTTGCATCCAGGCCCTGCAGGACAAGAGCTTCTGCTGCACCCGCACCTTCTGGTCGGCCGCGCGGCGGCGGCACGTGCATATGCTGGACATGTCCCGGGTGTGGGTCGAAGGCCACCTGCTGTGGGAACAGCGACTGCAAGACCCCACGAAGCTGCTGTCGGTGCGACTGCAGGAGCCGGCCGACCCCTAGGCCGGCGGAGGTCCCCCTGGCTCCTGCCGTCCCTGCAGGTGGCTGCCGTGTGGGCTGCCAACGCCCCAAACTCCTGTTTTGGCTGTACATTAAAAAAAAGCCCGCCCGCTTATCTCTGCCTAAGCTGCGCCGGCGCTGCTGGCCGGCTTAGCGGACCGCCCCCGGGGGAGCAGGGGTCCGTCAGGTCTAGCACCAGAGTCACGAGGTGCGAGTAAGGCGCGGCGAGCCCCTCGAGCTCGAGGCGCAGCGAGGCCGGCGGGCGGCCGGCGCCCCGGGCCAGGGCCCCCCAGATCAGTGCCGCCTCTGTGTGCCCGTCGACTGCTCGGACACGGCCGTGCAGCACGCCGGTGGCTAGCGCACGGCACGCGTCGGGTACCCCCGGCCGGCCGCCGGGGTGGCAAGTGAAGGAGACGGCCGGCCCCGGCGTCCGGTGCCGGCCCCAGGGGCACAGGGCCTGGTGGCGGGGCCCCTGCGGCGTGAGCTCGCCGGTGCAACACTCGGGGAGCGGCCCGGTGCCCCGGTACTGGCAGAGCAGGTGCCACAAGGCCACGCGTTGATTAGTCAGTAAGCGCCAGTGCCGGGCCGCGCGGGGCAGGCACACCGTACAGGTCGGGGCCGGGGGGGGTTGGCCCCGCGCCGTGGGCTCGGGCCACGGCGTGGTGCGCTCGTCCGGCGTGGGCGCCGTGACCGAGTGCACGGAGCCAGCCGGCAGGGTTACGCTGACCGTGGCGCGCGGCGGCACGCACTGCCACCAGACGCGCTGGTGGTCGGCGTCGGCTGGGCCCGGCGCGCCCTGCTCGTCCAGCAGGGCCTGCAGCCAGGGCGCCCCGCTCTCGACTCGGGCCACGGCCGGGCGTTCGCCGGGCAGCTCCGGTGGCAGCCCGGGCGCGGCCCGCCAGTGGTGCAGCAGCTGTGGCCGGCACGCCAGCACCTGGGCCCAGCCCAGGCAGTAGTAGTGGTCCGCCCCGCGGGCTACGACCAAGCCCGCGGACCGCCCCCCCTGTTCGACCGGGTAGCCCAGGCCGAACAAGCTCTGGTCGGCGGCCGCGCAGCTCAGCAGCCACCAGCCGCCGCGCTGCACGTAGCCGGTACCGGACACCCAGCTCTCCCCGATCCGGGTGGGGTGGTCGGCCCGTAGGCACCACCGGGCCAAGAGCGGCGCCGGCCGGCCGGTCGAGCCCCGCAGGTACAGTAACGCCTCGCCGGACACGCAGTCGAGGAGGCCCAGACACGACAGCCGCTCTTGGCCCCCGAGCAGCTCAAAGCTGGCCGACAGGGCCAAACAACGTGCGAGGCCGGCCGTGCCCACGGCCTGGCCCGCGGCCTTGCCCACGGCCTTGCCCGCGGCCGGGCTCGCGCCCAGGGCCCGGCGGACGCAGTCCGTCAGGGCCGGCGTAGTAGGGCACAGGTACCAACACGACTGGGCTGGCGCAGAACCCACGGGCGGTAGCAGGGCGGCCTGCAAGCGGCCCCTGGACCTGCCTAGCGTCCAGGCTACGGTGACGGGCGCGAGCCCCGGCGTCCGGCCGGGCGCCGGGGGGGGCAGACTCATGCCGGGCGCCGGGGCCAACGGGCCGGAGCTGTGCGGCGCTGGTACGGCCGAAGTCAGTGTTGTTGCGGGTGTCACGACGCTTTTTTTTAATCCTCGGACGGCCGCCGGGGGGGAGCCCTCCCCCTTTTTCCCCTCTCTCTCTCTCTCTGCCCGCCCTCCTCCCCCGAAAAGGGGGGTGAGCCCCTCCTGTCACGGCGGCTTTGCCCTCTCCCGCACCCCTCCCTTTCCCTGCCTAGCGGTGTCCTTCACCTAGGTCCTGCCCGGCCGCCGGCTACACGGCCGCGGGGCTGTGCGCTTCCTCCTCCCCGGGGGAGGCCGGGGCGCCGTCGGCGACGGGCTGGGCGGGAGCCGGGGGAGCAGCGTCGCACTGGGCTTCGGCCGGGGCCAGGGCCGGGGCCAGGGCCGGGCCAGGGGGGCCAGGGCCGGGGCCAGGGCCGGGGCCGGCTGTGCGCCGCCGCCGGTGGCGGCCGTGCGTTCGGCTAGGCTCAACTGCTCCAGCAGCGCCAGCTTCTCTTCCTGCAGCTTGGCCATGCGTTCCAGCACACGCAGCTGTTCGCGTACTTGCTTGCGGACCACTTCGGTGAGCTGTGCCTCTTGGGCCAGGAGCTTGCGGCAGTAGTCGGTGAGGCCCTTGAACGGCAGCTGCGCGCTCGCCCCGGACGCCCCCGCGCCGCGGCGGCCCTCCTCGGCGGCGCCCCGGGCTCTGCCGCCCTTGCCCTCCGCCTCGGCGCTCACGCCCGGTGGCAGCCAGTTGGCATTCTTGGCGTAAGCGCGCGCCACGTCCAGGACGACGGTGGGCACCCAGAAGCCGCAGATCCGCCCCTTCTTGCCGTAACGCCGGTTGCCCAGGGCCTCGATCTCGGGCAGCCACGGCTGGAGCGCGCGCGCGAAGCCGAGCGCCAGGAACGCCGTCACTCCGCTGTGCAACACAAAGGCACCCTCCTTTTCCGCGCCCTGCACGCAGAGCGTAGCCGCGCAGTGCACTTCGTTCGCGGTGCGCACAAACACTTTCTCCTGGTTCTTCTTGTCCGGCGCCGCCCAGGGGAGCACCACAAAGTGGCCCACGTCGTCGAGCCGGAGCCCCGCAAAGTCCTGCCGCCTGACGTCCGCGTCGTGCTCCAAGAGGTACGCGGGCCCGACCCAGGGGGACTCCTTGGCGGATGGCACACACAGCCCCCGCATCAGCCGCCCCGAGGATTCCACCCGCGCTACGCTGCCCTCGAGGCCCGAGGCGGTGACCTCCGTCACCAGCTTGGCGGGGGGCTTGGTATCCACTACCGCCTGCTTGCCCAGCGGCCAGTTCCGGCGGGACTGCCGCCCGGGCAAGCTGCTGTCACACCACAGCGTCCGGCTCTTGTACGGCAGCAACGCGGGCGGCACCTGCGCGTCGTAACGCACACCCCGCAGCCCCGCCTCCAGCGCCTCCTGCCTGGCCGCCAGGTCGCCGGCCGGGGGGGGAACAGGCTCCAGGCTCAGCAGCGCCGACAGCGCACCGGTCTCGTGGGCCGGGATCTTGCCGCCGGCCGCCAGCTTCTCCCGCAGCGCCCCCACGGCCCAGGCCCGCTTGGCACACTTGGCGCTCGGCGGGCTCGGCGGGCTCGGCGAGGCGGCGGGCTGGCTGTCCGCGGCCCGGCCGGCCTTGCCGGGCTTGCTGGGCTTGCTAGGCTTGGCCCGGGGCGGGCTCCCCGCCGCACGCTCGCGCTTCTTCTCCGGCTCGGCGCGGACCTTGGTCTTCTTCTTGGCCGGGGGCTTGTCCGCCGCCGGCTCCTTGTCCCGGCGACGTTTCTTGTGCTGCTTCTGCTCGAGCTTCTCCGCGGCCCGTTCGCTCTTGGCCCGCCGTTCAGCCTCCCGGGGCTCGGACGCCTGCTCGTCCTCCTCGTCTTCCTCGCCGTCCTGGTAGTCAGCCACGTGGTGATCGCTGTCCGAGTCTTCGTCGTCTTCCTCGACCTCCTCGTCGTCGTCGTCCTCCTCCTCCCGCTCGTCGCCGGCCCCGTGCTGGGGCCCCTTCTTGCGTACCTCGCTCTTGTGCTTGACCTTCTTCTCGCGCTCTCTGGGGGTGGGCGGGGGTGGCTGCGATTGTGAAGACAGGCTCTCGCTGTCGCTCTCGCTGTCCTCGCTGCCGCTGTGGCCGTAGGCCACTGGCTTGGAGTATGCCTTGTACATCCGGTGGCTAGAAGGTTGTGGGGAGGCAGGGGACGGGACCAACCGGCTGGGCGGCGCCGTGGGCGCACGGGCGCGGGCGCACGGGCGCGGGCGCGAGCGGGGGGGGCGCGACGGCGGACGGGGGTTGCGCGGCCCTACGCCCCCCCCCCCCGCCTGGCACCGCGGCCATGCGCCCACGGCGCCGCCCGGCCGGCCGGGCGCACTGGCAGGAGGGGGGGGTGTGGCGATGGCGACGGCGGGGGGCGCCGCGCGGCCCTGCCCCCCCCTCCGCCCGCGCCCGGCACCGCGGCCACGCCCGGCACCGCGGCCACGCCAGGTCGCCGGGTCACGAGCGGCCGGGCGCGCGGGCGGGGGAGGGCGCGGCGGCGGGAGGGGTCTTTATTCATTCCTCCATGAGGTTTTGTAGTTTGATGCTGACGTTGAGCAAGCGCTGCAGCTTGCAGAGGCCCGTGTCGCTGACCTCTACCTGGTTCGTTTGCAGATTCCTGCGCAACAACTCCGTGTCCGCCAGGTGGTGCAGGCTCAGTTGTGTCATGCGCTGGACGCTCTGCAGGAAGATGCGCCTGGGCATAGCTCGGTGCTGGATAATGTGCTGGTGGATGCTGCCGAGCAACCAATACTTGTTGCATTCCCGCAGCCACCTCCGAACGTACCAGCTCTGCACCGCACGCAAGACCACCAGCGGGCTGCGCAAGCCCCATTCGTCCAGCTTGGCCTGCAGCTGCTGGAAGTCCTTGTTCTCGCTGTGTCCGTGCGGCATAAAGAGGCACGCAAAACAGTACCCACGCTCGGCCTCGGGGTGCTGTTGCTCGTCCTCCAGCTCGGCCTGGCGGATGTCCTCGTACAGACACACCCGTTCGTACGCCGGAGCCTCCGGGGGGCCTTCGCCTCCCTCGCCCCAGCCCGGGGGGGCCTGGTCCGCCCCTCCTGGGTCCGCCCCTCCCGGCTCACTGTCGGCGGAGGGGGGTGGGGTGCCGAAACTACTCAGGGCGGCCGGATAGTGCTGCATGGCAGGCCGGGAGAGGCAGGCTTTCTGCGCTGTTTGGCGGACTGGCCCCCCCCCACCGGCGCCGGCGGCCGGGTTTCCCCGCGCCCCCCCCCCCTCCCTTCTCCCTCCCCGCGGCCCGCCCCCCACCGGCGCCGGCTGCTCTCCTCCTTCCCCTCCGCTCCGCCGGGGGCCGGCCACCCCGGCGAACCGGCCGGGGACGGAACGCCGGCCGCGGAGGGGAAAGAGAGGAGGCCCCCCCCCCTCCCTTCCGCGCCGCCGGGGCCGGCCCCGCGGGCGTGCGCCGGCCACACTTGCCAGCCGGGGGTGGTCCCTTCCTCCTCGCCCCCCCCCCGCGCCGGCAGTCCGTCCCCGGCGGTGCTCGCCAACCCGCCGCCCTCCTCCCGGGCGGCTGCGGGGCATGCCCTGGTCTCTGCGGCGCCTGAGCCGCCCCCGCCCGGGGCCGGCGCCTGAGCCGCCCCCGTCAGCGCCTAGCGAGGAGGCCCTAGCGGCCTGGCGTGGCTGGGCACAGTGGGCACAGGGGTCCCACAGCTTCCACGGGCTCCTGCGCACGCTAGCCAGCTTCTACTTCGACTGGCTCTGCCGCGCCAAGGGGATAGAATTTCTCGGGGCTGAGCTGCCCTGCATCCTGGGCCGGGTTTTCATGCGGCTGCGCTGGGGCCTGCCCGAATGCCAACAGCACCTGTGCCACACCCTCCACCAGGCACACCTGCGCCACGGCGACGCGGCTAGTTCGCTGCGGGACCAATGCGCCAGCCTGCTGGAGGAACCCGCCACCGGGGGGGCGCTGCCCGGGGGGGCGTGGGAACGGGACGCGCGGCCGGCCGCCGCGTTAGCGTCGTGGCTGGACGAGTCGGCCGAGCTGTACGCCCCCCTGGCGGGCTCCGATTCCGCCCGTTGGCCCCTGGCGCTAGTGATGCGCGCCGTCCTGAACTGGCACGTACAAGTGGCGGTGGCGGCCGCGCACGGGAGCCAGCACCAGACTCACTCGCACGTGCACTTGTTTCTGCGCCAGCAGGCCCCGCTGTGGGAGGAACTAGGCTGGGGGGGCCGGCCCGTGGAGGAGTGGGGGGCCTCGCTAGCCGCCTGGGCCGCCAGGCAAACGCATTTGTACTGCTATGGCGAGCCAGGGGCAGCCGCGGGCCCCGGGACAGCCACCGCGCGCCCGTCCGGGACAGCCACCGCGCGCCCGTCCGGGGCTGGACCGGTGGCGGGCCCCGCCCCGGCCCCCGGCCGTGAGCTCGACCAGACCTTGTGCTTGCGTGCGTTCTGCTACCTCTTCCTGCCTTCGCTCGCGGCGCACCACCTGGGCGCCGACGCCGGCCGGCGGCTACTGCGGCGTTGCCTGCACCAGGAGGGCCAGGCCGCGCGCCTGTACCACCTGGGAGCGGGGCCGGAGAGGCTGCCGGGCGAGCTGCTGAGCGCGCTGCTGCTGCAAGACATCCTGGCCGACGGGGGCGTGGCACCCGGCGGTGGGTGCATGTACCAGCGGATCGGGGCGACCCTCCAGCGGTGGCGGCGCCTGCACGGGGGCGAGCGCCCCCCCCCGCCCCCGCCCACGGCGCCCGGGCAGGGGAAGAAGAAGAAGCGGTGGGGCCGCCCCCCTGCCCCCCTCCCGCTCCCACCCGCGGCGCCGCGGGCGGGCGGTGGGGGCGGCCGCCCGCCCCCGGACGGCCCCCCGCCCACGGGCGGCTCCCCTCCCGAACAGTGGACACCCTTCCGTGCCAAAAAGCACGTGTAAGTAGTAACGGCCCGTGATGCTGACCCCGCCCCCTACCGGAACCAGCGGACCCAGCGGACCCAGCGGACCCAGCGGACCCAGCGGACCCAGCGGCCTCTTCGACCCCGCCGCCGCCACGCGCCCAGCGGGACACGGAGGGCCCGGGCCCGCCCCGTGCGCCGTCTGTGGACAGCACGGCGGCGGCCGGCCGAGCGAAGCCGAAGCCACGAGTTTCCATCCCTGGACCGAGCAGCCGCTCCTAGCCGACCAGTGGTACTGCGGGGACTGCCTCCGGCGCGAGCGGCGGCAGGCGGCGCGGCGACTGTGCCTGGAGCGCTGCATCGTGCTGCGACCGGAGGTTCAGCGCACTCTCGTGGCGCGAGTTTACCGGGCTTCCAGTAAAGCACTCGACCTCGACTGGCGCGTGGTGGCCCTGTGGGTAGGCTCCGTGGCAGCGCTGGCCCGCGACCCCGGCGGAAACCAGCGCCCCATCCTGGTGTACGGCCCGCACGTCTGCCTGCGGACGCAACGCGGGGGTCGCATTCTGGAGAAGGTCCTGCCCTACGACACCTTCGTCCAGCAAAACCCGCACTTCTTCCGGCGCGCCCATGCCTTTTTGGCCGTGCGGCGCAGCTACGTCTCCCCGGGGGAGCAGGCCCGCGGGGGGCGCACGACCTGTGCGCCGGCCAGCCTGTACCTCTGGCCGGACCTGTATGACCCGGCCAGCCGCCGGTACTTCGACCGGCTCACGGCCCCCGCCCCCGCCCCTGCCCCCGCCGGCGCCCCGGCCCCGGCCGCCGCCTGACCGCGCGGCGGCCCTAGGCGCGGGTACGCTCGACCGCCCACCGCTGGGGGGACGGAGCCTTAGGGGGCGGCGGCAGCGAGAGGAGCGAGCGGAGAGGCACGTTCTTCGCTGCGCCCCCCGCGCCGTCTCTCCCCCCTTGTTCCTGCCACGGCGGCCCCCCGCAAATATTCTCCCAGAGCCTCGGCCCCGTGAGCTGGTACCCAGGGAGGCGAAGCAGGAGGAATCGAAGTGGGGCTCTTCGTTGCTGCCGCCCGTCCGCGAGCCCGCCTTTCGTAGCGCCTGGCTCCTCCTCCTGTGCCTGCGAGCCGGGGAAGGCGGAACCGCCTGCGAGTGCGTAGCCTGGTGGGCCGCGTTCCTGCTGCGCGAGGCTGCCTGGCGTTTCCTCTTCCTGGCGTGCTTCGGGGAGGAAGCCCTGGTGCGCGTCTATTCCTGGCCGCGGGGCGGAGCGGCCGGACAACGGGGGCCGACACAGTTCGCGTGTGCTTGGGGAGCCGAGGTCAGGGCCCAAGCACTGCTGTACCAGCTCGCGGGGCGGCCATTTCCGCCGGGCCGCGCGTGGCCTGGCTGGGCTCCAACCGTACACGCGACACAGACAGGCTAGCTCGGGGGGGAGCCCATCTTTGGTCTACCCTGGGCTGCTGGGAGCGCCAGTAGCCAAGCGGGCTACGACTGGGCACAAGAGGAGAACTGGCGCGACCTGGCCAGACTCCAGCCCCAGCTGCTGGTCACTGACTTTGGTAGCACGTCGCACCTAACCTGGAACCGGGAGCCACCGCAAGTTCTGCACAACCTGTGCACCTTCCTCCGCGGCTCCAGCCCGCCCCTTTGTCTGTTGCTGGAGATCCAAGGCAAGACTAGCGACGGGAAGACCTTTAGGCCTAGCCTACCGCCTAGCCTAGACACCGTGGCCACCGTCCTAGCGCAAGATTTTACTACCTACCCAGTCCGCCTGCACCAGGCGGGGGGCCTGGACCTAGAAGACGAGTGGGTACTGGTAGCGGAAAGAAGGTGGCAGAGGGAGGGGCCGGGGGAGCTGCTAAGGGGAGCGCGGCCCGCCGGCACACCGGAGATCTTCGTCTACACAGCACTAGAGGCAGAACGCAGAGCTGACCTGTTGGCGGCCACAGTCGGGGGGGGGAGTGGTTTTCCGGCAGCGCCCCGCCGCCCCCCGCGAGGGCCAAGCCTAGCAGGGGTTCCACGCCCAGGCCGGGCGCCAGCCCAGGACGCTGGTCGAGGTCTTGGGGGCGGAAGGCCTGGCACTGTACGCGCGGGGGTCCGTACCTGTACCGGCAAGCGGCCGCAGGGTTGCGTGTGTGGGCTGATGATAGCTGGCCCGGCCTGGGGGCTGGACCCCCGCGCGTTGCGCTTTTGGGTACCAAGAGCCACCACGTGGTGAATAAAGACCTGTTGCTACTGTGTGCTCAAGTTGTTAGAGTGTTCCGTCCGGCCGGCACCAGGCCCGCGAGGGGGGGGCGCTCCGCCGGGGTCTGCGTCGTGTAGGAGGTGACCAGGACGAGCCACCGGTCGCACGCGGCGGCCGCGGGCGTCTCGACAGCCACAGGGCTGGCTTCTTAGATAGGAGGCAAAGACGGATTGTGTTTTCTCCCCTGCCCCTGGTTCCTTCCTGCCCTCTTAGTTCTGAGGGGCATGAGAGCCCGCTCTTAAAAACTGTTTATAATTTTTTTTAAAAAAGCTCTACTTACTCCAATCACTCCAACGTAAGAACGAAAGAGAAGCATTTCTTTAATAAAGGCTTAGCTTACTTACTTGTATACGACTTAGTGCCAGAGTCTACTCGTCTGGCGCGCACTAGCGGCCGCGCTCTTCGCATAAGAACCTGACATAAGTGGTATGGGACCCCGGTGCAGCATTGATCGAGTTGTAAACTCGATAAATGAGGACCCAGGTGGGGTTATTTAAAGCTCAACCCTTAAAAAGCATACGTGTATGTATGTATAGGAATACACACAAACACTCACCTGCATCCGTAACCAGGCACGAGGCAGACCCGCTGTGCATCATCGAGGTAGGTGTCGTGGCAAACCACCCTGCGTCCGATAAACGCTGCAAGTGAGTCATCTACCGAGAGCACAGAGTGACAGGCCCGTGCACGTATACCCACCACCCCATAACCCTCCGCCAGAGCAACCCCATGGCATCCGCAGGATGAGCACGAAGAGTGCTGAGAGAGAGGGTGAGCCAGGAGCCCCGCTCCGGTCCGTCGTTACTTAGGTCATTTAGTCGTTTCAAGGCTTGTGGTAAGGTGTAGGGCCTCTCGCCTTCGTACAAACTCCGACCGACAGTAGTTTGGTTGACCATCCTTCGCGGTGACCCTCTGAACACAACCCCCTCCCCCAGTGCCCACCCCTTGTAATTCCAGAGGCCACCCCGAGCCAAGAGCCATGAGTATGATAGCAACTCACATGAGTTACTCTCAGTAATTGGGACCCGTCTCATAAATCAATGGAACGCTTATCGTGCGCCCCTCATAGGCTCAGCCCGCCCATGTGAAAGCTAGGCCTCGCCCAAAGCAAAGCAAAGCAAAGCAACAACAACAACAACAAAAAAAAAAAAAAAAAAAAAAAAAAGAAAGAAAAAAAAAAAGAAAAAAAAGAGAGAGAGAGAGAGAGAGAGAGAGAGCGAGCGAAAGCGAGGCCGCCGTGGCTCGCCCGCAATCCAGCTGGGTGCACCTCGTCACAACCACTCATCGGCGTGAGCTCATAGCTGTGTGCGACATAGGTACAAGAGCAAGAGGAGAAACAGTGTGCCAGCGTGGATGTGTGGGTGAGGCAGTGCGGTGAGGCAAAGCAGCGATGCCAGTCGAATCCCTGGAGACGGAACCTAGCATCAAAAACATCGTATAAGTCTACCCCAGGCCTCCATCCACCGAGTGGTGAGCTCGATAAAAGAAGACCCGAGTGGGGTTATTTAAAGCTCAACCCTTAAAAAAGCATAAACATGTACGCCGCCAGGAACCCAACAACAATAACATAGCAGCCAGGAACCCAACAACAATAACATAGCAGCAGGAACCCAACAACAATAACATAGCAGCCAGGAACCCAACAACAATAACATAGCAGCCAGGAACCCAACAACAATAACATAGCTTCCGTAACCAGCCTTCAGGAACCCGCCTCAGTTACCCGCCCCCGTAACCAGGTCAGAGACGTGACGTACTATGCATCATTGAGGTGTCGTGGCAAGCCACCCTGCGTCCGATAGAAGCTACAAAAGAGTCATCTACCGAGAACACTAAGTGACAGGCCCGGTCACATGCACCCAACACGTCCCGACCCTCCGCCAGAGCATCCCCACGGCATCCGCAAAGTGAGCACGAGGGGTTCTGGGAGAGAGGGTGAGTCAGGAGCCCCGCGTCCAGGCAGTCGCTACTGTGGCAGTTGAGTGATTTCAAGGCTTGTGGAAATGTGTGGAGCCTGTCGCCTTCATTCCCACTCATACCGACAGTAGTTTAGTTAACCAACCTGTCCAGTGACCCACTGAGCCCAACCCCCTCCCCTCAGATAACCCCCACCCCCCGCACCCCGAGTGATACCAGAGGCCACCCCGAGCCAAGAGCCGTAAGCGTGGTGAGAGAGCTTCTCTCAGTAAAAGTTTCCGTCTCATGAATCAGTGGAGCACTGATTATGTACCCCTCATAACAAGCTGCCAATGGCCCCAACCCCGCCGTGTGGCGGTGACACCCAACCATGTATTGGTGCCCCCCAAAATAATAATAATAATAATAATAATAATAATAATAATAATAATAATAATAATAATAATAATAATAATAATAATAATAATAATAATAATAATAATCATAATCATAACAATAATATCCCCCACCCTCTTCCGTCCCTCTGTATCACTGTGCTCCCCGTCCTCTATATTATCTACTTTTCATCATCATTTGACATCCTTTTTGCAGGTTTCCATGGAACCACCGAAAAGCGCTATGGTGCGGAAGGGGGAGGAGAAAAATGCTATCACTGGAGCTGTTCGTTATGGGACCAAGATTCCACTCGACAGCCTGTGGGGTCCTGTTGAAATGCTCACTGATAAGTGTACAGTGCGCGCTGAGTGCTGGGAAAAGCTCAAGAAACGCGATCACCCCATGCCGGTATCGTCCATTCCCCCCCCCCCCCCCCCCATACCGGTATCGCCCATCCCCCCCCCCCCCCCATACCCGCATAGCCCATACCCCCCCCCCCCCCTAACCGTCCATGCATGTCGCTGGCTAATTATCGATATTCCAGCAAGCCTTTATCTTCCATTTCCACTGTTGTGTCCCATATTTCCATATCGTCTATTCCACATCTCCGTATCGCCCATCCCTCCCCCCCCCCCCCCATACCCGTATAGCCCATACCCCCCCCCTACCGGTATCGCCGCCCCCCCCCCCCCCACCTATCCGATACCGCCCATGTCGCTTGCTAATTATCGATCTTGCAGCAACCCTTTATCTTCTATTTCCACTGTGTCCCATATTTCCATATCGTCTATTCCACATCTCCGTATCGCCCATCCCCCCCCCCCCCCCCGCCCATACCCGTATAGCACATACCCCCCCCCCCCCATACCGGTATCGTCCCTCCCATACCTGTATCTTCCCCCCCATACCGGTATCCCCCCCCCCCCCCCCAATCCGATACCGTCCATGTCGCTTGCTAATTATCGATCTTCCAGCAACGCTTTATCTTCTATTTTCACTCTGTCCCATATTTCCATATGGTCTATTCCACATCTCTGTATCGCCCATCCCCCCCCCCCCATACCTGTATAGCCCATACCCCCCCCCCCCCCCTCATATAGTGTTGTTTGTCTAGGTGGCGATGTTATATGGCATGAGGGAGAGACAACCAACATAGATTATGACAGCATCGTCTTTGAAACAACAGATGGTGGCTTGAAGAATACTCCCTACCGAGTCGCAGTGACTTATCCCAAGCTTGGGTTGTTGACTGGGATATCAAATATGATTCACCCTGGAGAGTGGGTGCTTTGGGAGGTTAGTATTGTTATGGTCATATCTAATGTGCACGCATATGTTTGTATCTGGTTTCATTTAAACACACATCATAACGATGTAAGGTGGACGATAAGTACCGAGATGTCATCAAAAAGGAGGGCCCAGGCTATGCCCTGAACGCTAATTTTCCGCACAACAAATATGACCTTGCGTATTTTGTGAAGCGATGGAAGGAGAAAGGCAAGTTTTTTGATGATTTGTTCTATTGTCCTGACAATCTCAGCATGTCGATCTTTACTTCCCTTCGCACGCCTGTGATCGGGGGCAGTTTACCAACGATTGGTGCAGAAGTGCGTGAGGATACTAATACTGAGCCTGCCGCCAATGCCAGCGTAACAGCTAGCCAGGCTGTCACTGTACCTGCCGCCCCTGCCAGCGTAACAGGAAGCCAGGTTGTCACTGCGACTGCAGCACCCGCCACGCCCGCAAAGCAGACTAGCACGCAGTTAGAGGAAGAGTCAGCACAGTATGATGCAGGCTGCAAAGAGATGCATCAAAAGTTCAGAGAGAAAATGATAAAAGAGTCTCAAAAGCGCAAATCCCCATTGTCAGCTGCCGTTCTTGCCAGCGTAAGTAGCAAAAAGCCCAAAACATCGAGCTCTGACTCTGACAACGGGAGTGAGGGTGCAGAAGAGGAAGAACCGAACATAGAATGTTGCGCCTGCAATCAGAGAATCGATATCTCTCATGGAGCTACGACCTGTATCCGATGTACTAATCCGTTACACCTTGAACCACCCTGTCGATGTCTGTGTCCAGAGGGTGCAAAACAGAAAGAGGGTGCCGAAAAGGAAGAGGGTGCCAAACAGGAAGAAGAAGAAAATATCGAGCATGTCGAGGAGGAAGATGATCAGGAGGAAGATGATCAGGAGGAAGATGGTGAGGAGGAAGATGATCAGGAGGAAGACGATGAGGACTGGCTGCAGTCGAAGTAATTCATCACTTACTATCTAATTTTATTATTAATTATATAACTATTAATATAATAAAAGGAAAATTAGTTAGCTGCTAAATTATTTATGCTAAAAAAGTAACTTATTTTTATATCAATAATATTCAATATATCAAGAAAACCGGCCGGCAGTAGAAATTTTTATTTTTATTGTTTATCTAGATTTATAGCTGATTTTTATTAACACTATCTATAGATTTATATCGAATATCCCTTACATACTCCATACCCAATACTTCATACATACCCTATACTCTATTCTTCACACCACATACCCGATACCCTATACCCCATAACCTATACCCCATACATACCCTATACCCCATAACCTATATTAATACTCCATACATACGCAAGGCCCCATATCCCATACCCGATAACCCATAACCCATACCCCATACCCCATACCCCATACATACCCCATACCTCATACCCCATACCTCATACCCCATACCCCATACCCCATACCCCATACCACATACACTGTACCCCATATCTCATACCTCATACCTCATACCCCATACCCCATACCCCATACCTCATACCCCATACCTCATACCCCATACATACCACATACCTCATATCCCATATCCCATACCCAATACCTCATACCCCATACCCCATACCCCATACCCCATACCTCATACTCCATACCTCATGCCCCATACACCATACCACATACACCATACCCCATACATACCCCTTATCCCATCCCATGGCCCATACACCATACCCTATACCCCATACCCCATACCCCATACCTCATACCACATACCACATACCCCATACCCCATACCCCATACCCCATACCACATACATACCTCATACCCCCATACCCATACCCCATACATACCCCATACCTCATACCTCATACCTCATACATACCCCATACCCCATACCCCATACCCCATACCCCATACCCCATAAATACCCCATACCCCATACCCCATACCCCATACCCCATACCTCATGATCATACCCCATACATACCCCATACCCCATACCTCATACCCCATACCCCATACCCCATACACCATACCGGTACCTTCCATACCCTCCATACCCCATACCCCATACCCCATACCCCATACCCCATACCCCATACCCGTATAGCCCATACCCCATACCCCATACCCCATACGATATGAAAATTCTCTAAGTCCCTTCCCATGGGGGGGGGGGGCGGTATGGCCCATACCCCCCCTTTTTGGGGGGTATGGGGGGGTATGACCCCATACCGGTATCATACCGGTATCATACCGGTATGGGGGGGGGGGGGTATGGGTTTGGCTGTGACTGGTGGTGGCGACATACCTAACACACACAGCAAAAGATTAGTAAACGCAAAAGCAAACAACAAACAAGGAGACAGGGATGACGGTTGACTTCCGGGGCAGGCGCATCTGGGTCCTCCGCGGGGTAGGGCTTGTCGTCGTCGGGAATCACCACCTCGGCAGGTGGTGCGTTCTGCTGAAGGACCTCAGGCACTCGCACAAGGTGGGATAGAGGGATATCGTCGTAGTCGTCGTCTTCTTCAACCTCTTCGATCCTCACATTTTCGTCGATGAGCTGCAGCAGATCACTGGCAGCCTTCATCCGAAACCTATGTGTGTGTGTGTGTGTAAGTATGTATGTGTATTTACGTAAGTATGTATGTATGTATATATATATATATATGTATATATATGTATATACAGGTAGAGGAAGTACCCGTGAAACCGTGCGGTGACGGTCTCCTTCACCAGTTCGCCCTTGTTTTTCCATTGCAGCCATTCTTCGACTACGGTTGCGTGGCGCTGGGGGATGGAAACCCCCCCCCCCCCCCCTGCCTGCCTTGATGCTCCTTGAACTCCTTGCCCGTGATGAAACACAGCACATGCTCCCACCAGCCGCACTGCACTTTGATGATCATCCCCTCCCTACCCACGCCCTTGATGGGGGGGCCCACGACGTAGCTGTGGGGAAGGCTTTCAACACATACCTACAAAAAAACAAGGGGGAGGCGGGAGGGGGGGGGGGGGGTTGGTAGTATCAGTACAAGGGGGGGGGGGTTGGTAGTATCAGTACAAGGGGGGGGGGACCCAGGGTAGAAATGCTGACGCAAATCGGACCCCCCACCCTTGTTTATCATAAAATGCCCCCAATTATCCCCCAGGTACAGCATAACCCGAAACCCTCGATGACCCGAGGCCTTGGTGGCCTCGGTTTCCTCGAACATTGTGATAAACGCCACGTGCACCCTATCGTCGAAGGGGGGGCGCCTGATTTTGAAGAAGAAGCGCGGGGTCGCCTTCACGACCTTGCTGTACATGCGAATCGTGAGCCACAGCACAAATTCGCCTTCGATTGGCTGCCCCTGCATACCAAAACATATGGCATAATGTGGGTGGTGGGGGGGGGGGTGGGAAAGAGAGAGAGAGATCCTCCCCCATCCCTTTTTTTGTAAGTGGGCACGTTGAAGCATGCACGCCAGGCCCGCGTGGTAAGCTTTGTACGAGATGGTGGCGCGGGTATCCACGACCTTGGGCAGGTTTTGGGGATCGAGCCCCAACATGGCGCACGCTACTGTATCTATATCTGGAAACCCTGCCTCTACCACTCTCTCACTCGCACGGCGCAATCACCGCCCCTGCTGCCTTTACCATTCTTACGTGCTTGTAAAATGGGTGGTTGCTGAAATCAGCAGAAATTTTCATCTCACCCGAAAATTGAGCCCCGGACTTAAAGGGAATCATTTTCCGAAATGCGTGAATGAAATCTCTCCTCCACATATCATCAGTAGATGAAGTAGGTAAACGCATTAACTTATCAAGAATGCTTACTTCGTCATTATCTTTCTTTGGTTTGGGGGGGGGGGGCGTGGTGGTAATGTGGTTTGCTGTGAGTGTGGTTTGTAGGTTGGGGTTTTTTGTCTCTCTCTTCGAAAACTCGGACGCTCCATCCACTGACTCATAAAACTCTCTCACACTCTCCCACAACGCCTTTACAGTGTCCCCGTATGGGACATCACTCTCCTGCTCTGGCCAGCCGATCCCCCACGACTCTAAGTCGTTCATCATCTTCGTGCGCAGACGAGATCGTGCGGCCTTCTCCTTCCTGGTCATCTCGGGGGTGGCCTTGCGCTCTTCCTTGCCAGACATGGCCTGCCCAAACATAAGATTTTGTGCAAACGCCACAAAAACATAACAGAAATGCAGAAAACAAGCTTGGACACCAGCAGCAAAGCAAAAACAGCAAGCAGCAACAACAGGAAAGACATAATATTATGACAGACAGAGAGAGCACGAAAAGCAGAAAAGACAAAACGCAAAAAAAACAACAACCGAAGGCATGTTTGGAAGGGAAGATATGCATGGCGCATGTGATTATGGCGTGAGTTCATGAACCCTACCTCTGACCTAAGAGAAAATGCGGTGTATTGTGATGCAGCATGTGTAATATGGTCAAACGCAATTAGAGGCATCAAAACAAAAACGAAATCAGTAAGTGCGCACTGGACCCCCCCCCCCCCTCTCACAGCGAAAACGGACACAAAACGCCTCATGCCAAGCATTTTGTCAACACACATGTATAGGATAAAAATCCACAAACAATTGCGAAAAGCAACACTCGGGGGCAACAGATGGGAAAAAAAAGGCATGGCAGCACAGCTACAGAAGCACCAAGTGCAAAGTCAGTACTTGGCGAAAGAAGCACATGAACTCACAGTTTTTTGAGCAAAAGTGGACAAAAACACTACAGGAACACATTACAACACAAAACAAAACAAAATGTAATGAGACAACAGACTCAACACAAACATCATGTGGGGTACACGTCCGCAAAAAAAGCACACAACACACCCAAACACAGTCAATTTTGCAAGGGGGAAAAGGGGGATTTGTGTGAAACCCAAGTGTTATGTGTGGGAAAGTAGAATATGCATGAATTGCGGTATTTGGTGAAGTGGAGACAACATAAACACAGAAAAACAAGCACGAACACAGCTTTGTTTCCCCAAGGGAGGGGAATTCCTGTCCATGGGCTGCCCAAAAAAAATGCACAAAAAAATAGACCGCCCGGATATGTAAGGAAAAAACCATGGAAAAGCACGGTAAATACGGGGCACAACTTTTCCTAACTTTAAATCAATGGTTTGTCAAGACTACTTAACATTTTTTCAAACCGATTGAAGATTCTGAATGCTGGTCACTTGAACCTTAATCTAGTAAATTTTGATGACTCGAATGGCAAAGCCGACACTAATGAACATTAGTGGGTCATGAATTTACATATGGATTCTCAGCCGTCGAAAAGAAAAAGGTTAACACAAATGTCAATCAGTAGTACTAATACTATGCCGGACTCGGATTTAACTAAATGAGTACGTCAGTTAGTCAGTCAGTCATTTCAACTAATCTGTCTAGTCAGTGAGTCAGTAAGTCAGTCAGCCAGTCAGTCAGTCAGTGTCAGTCGGTCTGTGACACAGTAGTGACACTGTATAGATATACTAATATTATACAGTCTTGTATTGTATTAAATTGTTTTGCCTTACATGGTCCGTTCTGCCAGTAAAATCCGCTGACAAGGCGTGACCCAAGCGCATTGTCTCGATACCACACTCAACCATCTACAACACAGACAATAACAATCATGATATCACCATCATCATCATCATCATCATCGTCATCATCATCGTCATGACACACTCAACCATCTGCAGCGCAGACAATAACAATTATGATATCTCCATCCCTCGCTCAACGGTTACCATCTACAGCAGAGACAATAACAATCATGGTGATATCAGCCATCCACACGGCAAGAAATGATGATGATGATGATGATGATGATGGTGACCTCATCCATCCATCCATCCATCCATCCGGATCCATTCGCCCATTTGTCCATCCATCCATCCATCCATCCATCCATCCATCAATCCATCCATCCATCCATCCATCCATCCATCCGTCCAATCGTCCATCCATCCATCTAGTGCAGCATGTTGCCATATTCTGTATGCATATATGTATGTCATGTTTGTATGTGACCGATGGCATATGGTGCTCATCTAGCATGGCTGTTTCATAACAGTGTCTTTTCCAGGCCATGGGGGCCACCGCCGTCCAGCGCTTGGTATCCGTGTCAAATGCCTAGGTAGAAGCAACAAAAGAGGAGAGCAGAGAGAGAGAGAGAGAGAGAGAGAGAGAGAGAAAGAGAGAGAGAGAGAGAGAGAGAGAGAGACGGAGAGAGAGATGGAGAGGGAGGGAGAGAGAGAGAGAGAGATGGAGAGAGAGAGAGAGATACATGTATACATACATACATACATGTATACATATATATACATACATACATACATACATACTTACATACATACTTACATACATATATACATACATACATACATGCATGCATTCACACATACACAATGCAGCCTGCAGTCCTCCTTTCTGCGTTTCTCCTCAAGCATGTACATAGGTCATATTTGTACGATGTATGTCTGTATGTTTTGTAGCGTGCATAAACACCGACGAAGGAGCATCCGCCCTGCACATAAATATGTATGTATGAAAATATGCGTATAATACAAATGTATGACCCATAAACACACACACACACACACCTCCACTGAGTTGAGGTGTCCTCCTCCAAGCACGTAGATCTTATCGGTCATCTATTGGTGTTAGTGAGATAGACTCGGATGGATTGATAGGTGATATATAGATAGATAGATAGAACAACTATTTCGGCAAAAGGTACATGTACCTTTGGAACCAAATTCCCTACAGCGTAATAGAGAGGAAACGGAAGAACAAAGGAAATGATGCGAAATCAATTTAATTATATTTATTAATTAATTTAAATGATATTTGAATGAAATTATTAAATATTTTCAAAAAAAGTTCAACTTTATCATCATATAGTATTTCATAAAAAAATCAACTTAAAGTCACATAGACAACGCCATGACAGACTACCGGAAACGACAGGAAACCCGTAATTTAGCTTCCATTTGCTGCTGCAAATGATTCTAAAACAAATTTATTAACAATTTATTGAATAATCATTAAACTTAAACTTGTGACTTGAATTTTTTTTCGAAAAGTGTCACAAAAAATCTAACTTGAAGTCACATAGACAACGCTATGAAAAAATACCGGAAACGACAGGAAACCCGTAATTTAGCTTCCATTTGCTGCTGCAAATGATTCTAAAACAAATTTATTAATAATTTATTGAATAATCATTAAACTTCAACTTAAGATTGAACTTTTTTTTCTTTCAAAAAGTCACAGTTCGTAAATTCAGAAATGAAGTCATCCAGTAATTATTAATATTAACGAGGCAACGAGTTGGCAGAACTAAATTTGGCTGCTTAGATCTCTCAACACGACCGAAGAGTCTGAAAATACAGATCGGCAGCCGCGACCTCACGCTCTTCAGTAACCCACAACCTGACTTAGGCGATTTCCGGGAGAAATGCAGGAGGAAGAGCAGAAGGGCCAGCGTCTTCAGAGTCGGTGTCAAAGTCTGTTACCATTCTCTCAACAATGCGTCGCCGTCTGCGAGATTTGGGTCGTGTTGGCAGTTGATCATGGAGCTGAACCTCTGCCTTTGACTCGAGCGCTGCTTCCGCGGACTGCTGGGCTGACGGGGCGGCCGAGGGGGGGATGAGAGGCTGTTCATCATCGCTGGATGAGGATTCCGATTCGCTAGAGCTTTTACTGCTCATGCTTTCTGCTTCCAAATCGCTTTCCCGTTCGTCCTCAAGAATCGACTCACTTTCTTCTAATTCTGAGCTCCGGGCCCTACGACGGCCTCTGTCAACCCGACCACGTGCACCACCCCTTCTGGGACGAGCCCGTCTCGCACGAGCGCGAGCGTGACCACGACCACGACCACGAACAGCTTCAGAAGCAAGAGCACCGACTGGTGCGACTGGTGCGGCCTCGGCCTTGGGCCGACCCTTCACCTCACTAGTAGTACTACCTTCCTCCCCGGTTTTGCAATCGCAATTCAGGGAATGGACATAAACGGCATCGATTAACGTTGCCTTTCTCACTAGATGCAAAATGCAAATGAGTTTCACAGGCAGGCAAACTGATATTACCAGTGACTGTCTGACGATGCACGGCCAGCCAGGCTTTTAGTTGAGCGACCGTGGCCTTTGCCAGTGCAGGTGCTCCTGATTGCAGCAATCGATCCACTTTGTCGGCATCGGGAGGGGGGGGGGGGGGGTTGTTGAAATCCCAAACCTATTAGGAACAGGAGAACATGCAAAAGCAAGCTGCCAGAACAACGATTGTACCTCACTAGCGTCCAACAATCTGCATCCTCTCCAGGCTGGGTGGGGAGGGGCGGTGCCATCGTTCCGGAAGTTGACCCGCGGCATGCGGAGACGTTCTTCCTCACTCAGCGAATACTCAGCGGATGCGCGCCTCCCTATCAGATGGCACAGCCCACAAGTCAGCAGGTAATACATCCAACACACGTACATTAACCTGCCACTGCTTGCCAGCAGCATCAGTACAAGTGAAATGAGCCGGTCTACCTGCCAGCCCTCCCGCACCCTCTTCACCATCCCAAACTATCCATTTCTCATTGAGCAAGTGGCCATCCTTTAAAATATCCTCGAACCACTCTCTTTCCTGTGCTGAACAGTACTTTTGCGCAACCTTGCGGACATTCTCAAACTTCAGTTACCCAAGGCACAGGTGGGAGTTTTTCTGGACGGTGGGCAGGGTTTGGGGGCTGCACGTAAGGACGCAAATCTTTACCCTCTACACTATCGTTCTCACCTCGCCACTTCTGCTCGGCATGACCCCAGACCTTGTACCTTACTCCAGGAAGATATTTGGAAGCAACGTCACCGGCCTTCAAAAAAAATACATATGTATATATCAAAGTCAAATGCGATGCAAGGTTACCTCGTACTGGTACGCAAGAGGGCGCTTGTAGTGCTTCAGATGCTTGTTCCTGCACTGCTCAAAATACCCTCGCCAATCATAATCGGAATTAACCAGCAGCAAAACGTAATTTTCCGAGTTTTTTTTAGACCAATCAGGAGTTTGAACAAAGCTTGCGCGACATTGGTTGTGAACAGAGTAGTTCGCCAACCGTCATGTCGCATGATATAAAAAACCTGATCTTGCAGATTGTGGGAGTGGTTCCTGACTAGGCGGTGAGTTCTGATGCGTGCTTTCTACCCACAAAAACAAGGTGGAAAAAAAAAAGCATCATGACCACATCGATATCTGTATTCTCTGGCCCACCATCCCAATTCATAAACAAGTCAGCAGCAGATGTGGCTTTAGGATCCCAAACCTCAGCCCGCAAAAGATGGTATAAAATGGTGATGTTGGCATTTGTGCCGTGAGCAATGTTAGGCAAGTGGGTGAGTATGTAACGAGTGCCTGAGGCATGTGATGTTGCCCCACCTGCTAGTAGTTTGAGAACATACAAGTTGCGGAAGTCGGGATTTGACCTGTTGCAACCCGGTATGTAAAAGGGCTTAGTCATATCAATATTCCAGGTATTGACTTTGCCCGGGACAACCTGCCTATATAAAAAAGAAGTAATAATAATGAGAATAAAAATAATAATAATAATGAGAAATAATAGCGAGAGAGAGAGGAGAGAGAGAGAGAGAGGGTTACGCTGTGTACTCCGAGTTCATGGAGCCAATCCGGTTGGCTCGATGAACTTTGTTGTGGACTTGGGATTTCTGGCGCCACTCAAGTGCCAGAGCCTCAGACTTGAAACGCTTCTTCTGCTGAGCTGCTAGGTCAGCACAAACCGCGCAAATAGCGTAATTGCCATCACGGACCCACTTAACCTGCTGGAAATCGCGGCGCAAAACTAACCTAATTAAACCTTCACCCGGGGGGGAATTAGGCTTGCAATGTGCCCCACACACCATGCCAGTCACAGCAGTAGCCCAACCATTCCGGACATGAGCTAAAAGGACAGGAAAATTTTGTATGTCCTGCAGATGCCATATGCCATCCGCTGTAGTCTCGCAGTCAACCACAAAGAATTGGACGAGCATGACATAAATTACATCTTGCTGGTCGCTTTGGTCAACAAAGGCACGGGTGTCAAACCTCATGTTTTGCACAAAAAGAAACCTCGCCCTCCGCATGATTTTACCCCCCACACCGTGAATTCTCATTCACATGGTTTTGCACACAACAACCCCTCTGTACCGGAATTTCGTTGTGAAATTAGGGCCTGACATGCTCTGCAGCTGCCCAACCAACCAAGCCTTTAGCTGTGCTCGAGACATAGCAACCGTATCAGAACGAGACAACACAGCATGAACAGGACTCACCCATGCATGACATTTCAATTGCTTGCAACATACAGATTTTATCTCATGCACAAGCTCTCTGAAACACATGCCAAGCAGCTGCTTGCGCGAGCCTGGCCTCACCTGTTTGGGCTGTCCTTTCCTGCGCTTAACATATATGTATGAACGCAAAGGGTCTTTGCGTGCACGCGCAACATGGGACACAGGCAAACCAAGGACCTTATACAGAGGCTCATTGCTCAACTGCCAGTCATGCTGCCCTCTGGGAGTTGCCTTGCACTCTTCCTGACACATAATTCACAAAAGGGAAGAGTGAGTAAGGAAAGATAGAAAGTAAGAAAACAAGCAAGCAAGCAGGAAAGAAAAAAGAAAGAAAGAAAACCAGAAGAGACTCGTGAAAGCCATCCCAGTTGCAGTCGTCTGTTACATTCTCGGTCTCAGTCATACAGCTCTCTTCCTTGGGTGATTGCCTAGGCGTCTCGGTTGTTCTCAGACTGCCCTCGCAGTCCTCCTCTTCATCACCGGTGCCCAGCAAGGTCGCCCAATCACCATACACACGGCTCGGAACCCCAACGGTTTGTGCAGTTAAAGTAGTAGTGTGTGTGCCTTCTTCGTCGTCTGAGACCAGGGCTGCTAACCAGCCCTGCATCTCTTCCTTAGCCATGTCAAGCAACGTACCAGTACCTAAGAAGAGTAAGAACAGTGCAGCATATTCATTTTCCGACACACGGTGGTTCAAAAGGAATTTTCAAAGTGTAACCACAAGATAAACACACATAAAACGAAACTAAAAAAAGACGCCCAAAGAAAAAGGTGTACAGTTTGGGAACATGCTATCATGTTGATATTTTTGCTGCAGGTTTTTAAGAACAGTGCAGCATATTCATTTTCCGACACACGGTTCAAAAGGAATTTTCAAAGTGTAACCATAAGATAAACACACATAAAACGAAACTTAAAAAAAGACGCCCAAAGAAAAAAGGTGCACAGTGTGGGAATATGCTATCATGTTGATATTTTTGCTGCAGGTTTTTACAACTGGTTGCCCACATTCCCCAGCTGCGTCCCAAGGTTGGTTCATCTTGAACTCTCTCAACCAACGTTTTGCCTCTGCCATTTTTACCTGTCCGGCCCAAAAAAAATTTGGCGGACAGAGCCTCCGCCACTGCAAACTTTGACTCAGTTCAAAAAGGGAGGTTTTGAAAGGGGGTTGTCGAACCATGCAACGTCACAATCCAACTCAAAGGGAATGCAGGAGGCAGCACGTGGTGCTAGCGCTAGTAGTGTGGAGGCATTTGGGCGAACTGCAGAAGGGGTGGTGTTTTTCCAAGTCGACGGTGTGTCAAGCAACGTATCAGTAGCTGAGGTTATCGTTTCCGACGAAGTGAGACAACGGTATTGGAATTTCCCTACTGAGGCAAAGCTCAACGCCATTGACCCAGATTGCCTGTGGAAGTACGATGCGAAGGCCAAGGATTGGATTGAGCAACAGGCTTCCAGTGCCAAACGCAAGCGGGGGGCAGTGAACCGATTTCACGAAGAACAGGAGAAAGCAGAAAAGAAACGAAGA
The DNA here is from genome assembly GCA_019918135.1 of Paulinella micropora. Taxonomy (NCBI): domain Eukaryota; phylum Cercozoa; class Imbricatea; order Euglyphida; family Paulinellidae; genus Paulinella; species Paulinella micropora. The sequence continues at coordinate 13,929 of WBZZ01004351.1, read as the reverse complement.
AAAGAGCTGAGAAAGAAAAAAAAAGAAAAGAAGAAGAGAGAGGAGAAAGAAAGGAAGAGAGAGGAGGAAGTGAAGAAGAAGAAAAAGGAGGAGGAATTGAAGAAGAAAGAGGAGGAGGAATTGAAGAAGAAGAAAGAGGAGGAGGAATTGAAGAAGAAGAAAGAGGAGGATGAAGTGAAGAAGAAGAAAGAGGAGGAAGTCAAAAAGAAAGATGAGGAGGAATTGAAGAAGAAGCAAGAGAGGGATGAAGTGAAGAAGAAAGAGGAGGAGGAATTGAAGAAGAAGAAAGAGGAGAAGGACTTGAAGAAGAAAGAGAAGGAGGAGAAAGAAAAGAAGAAAGAGGAGGAGGAAGAGAAGAAAGAGGAGGAGGAAGAGAAGAAGAAGAAAGAGGAGGAGGAACTGAAGAAGAAAGAGGAGGAGGAAGAGAAGAAGAAGAAGAAAGAGGAGGAGGAATTGAAGAAGAAAGAGGAGGAGGACTTGAAGAAGAAAGAGGAAGAGAAGGAAAAGAAGAAAGAGGAGGAGGAAGAGAAGAAGAAGCAAGAGGAGGAGGACTTGAAGAAGAAAGAGGAGGAAGAGGAAGACAAGGAGAAGCCAGAGGAGGAGCAAGAGAAGAACAAGCAAGAGGAGGAGGACTTGAATTCGAAGAACGAGGAGGAAGAGGAGGAACTGAAGGAGAAAGAAAAGGAAAAGGAAAAGAAAGAGAAGGAGCAGAAGCAAGAAGAAACAAGTGATGATCCCGAACAGAGAGACTCCAATGATCATGACGAGAGGTTGCCCCTTGTGCAAGACGGTTTCGGGCGTGTTTTTTCAACTCTTTTTTTCAAGTTTCCCATCCCGGCCGGCCAGGATGAGGCACCATAATACCAAGATGGGTAACTGCAAGATTCTTTTGTTGCTTGTAACATATAATTTGCGTGTAGGCTCAGGTTTGTGTACTTGACTGCCACTGGTCTCGTCCAGTACGGCGTTTTCCTCAAGCAAGTCATTTGTACGAACTTGGGAAGTTTTTTGGCCCAAGCACGCCAGCCGGTTCAAGTCATCGACCCGGCAACTGAAGGAGAACTTTGCACAATAGCAAGGTCTACTACTACTACTACTACTACTACCACTACTACCACTACTACTACTACGACTACTACTACTACTACTGCTACTACTACTACTACTACTAAAACTACTACTACTACTACTACTACTACTAATAATACTACTACTACTACTACTACTACTACTACTACTACTACTACTACTATTGCCATTACCACTACCACTACTATCTATCTATCTATCTATCTATCTATCTATCTATCTATCTATCTATCTATCTATTTATCTATCTATCTATCTATCTATCTATTTATCTATCTATTTATCTATCTATTTATCTATATATTTATCTATCTGTTTATCTATCTATCTATCTATCTATCTATCTATCTATTCTTTATTTATTTCTTCTTTTCTTTTTCTTTTACTACTACCCCCACCCCCTATCTATCTATCTATCTATCTATCTATTCTACTACTACCCCCCCCCCTATCTATCTATCTATCTATCTATCTATCTATCTATCTATCTATCTATCTATCTATCTATCTATCTATCTATCTATCTATCTATCTATCTATCTATCTATCTATCTATCTATCTATCTATCTATCTATCTATCTATCTATCTATCTATCTATCTATCTATCTATCTATCTATCTATCCCTGGAGACGGTCTCGCCACTGGCAACTCAGCCTGGGGTTCAGATCTAACTATCTCCTACAATGACGATTTTGTGTCCGCCGTTAATCGCGCGCAGCGCAAGGGCTAAACAGGCAACCAACTCCTGACCATGGCTGATGAAGTCGGGGCGTGATGCAAAGGGTTGATGAAGTCGGGGTTGTAGAAGGTAACTCACAACGAGCGTGAACTCCTGAAACCTCGACTTGCTCATGGCATCATCTCCTTAGGGCACACGCTCCTGGGGAGTGTTCTAGTGTTGTCCCGTATAGTTCAAAAGGGCTCGGCTACCTTTCGGCTTGAACTGGGCACAGACACCAACCACAGCGAGACAGTGGTTGGTGTGCAGCTTGGCCGGTGCTGAAAGTTCTTGTCCGGGGGTAGTATAGGAGGCAATGGCTTTTCAAGCTAAGCCACGCCCATAGATTAAACATATCTATCTATCTATCTATCTATCTATCTATCTATCTATCTATCTATCTATCTATCTATCTATCTATCCATTCTTTATGTCTTTCTATATCTATCTATCTATCTATCTATCTATCTATCTATCTATCTTCTATCTATTTATCTATCTATCTATCTATCTATCTATCTATCTATCTATCTATCTATTCTTTATTTCTTTCTTCTTTTCTTTTTCTTTTACTACTACCCCCCCCCCCCCCCGGAGCGCTCTTGTTGTTTCTTGCCTGTTGCAGACCAGTGGCTTTGGAACCTAAGAAACGCGGCAGTAAGAAGGGACACGACCATGCGCTGTTGATCCGTCGGTTAGTCACTGGGGGGACCATCCAGAACCCAATTACCAACTTACCTTGATCACTTACCAGAAGATCGATCCTGTCGTGAGCAGCGCCCTTCCTTTGATTCCTAAGGAAGAGTATGTTGCGACCGTCATTCCCTTGTTAGCTCCGATGCAACCGGGTACAACAAAGGATAATATGGTGTTCCTTCCGTGGTTTGAGCCCCTGCCACCGCTGTATGTACATGCGCTTCCATCGCCGCCCCCCCGACTGCCACGCAAGTGCAAGGGCAAGCGTAAGTCGCCACCAGAGGACGAGATTTTGCCTGAGAAAGACGATGATGTCCCCCTCATTCCCGCATCGGTACTGTCAATTTAATTTATTATATTTGCTGATTCATTTCACATGCGGCCCAAACTTGCCTGTGTACTAGAAGCCTCCGCCTAAGAACAAGGGGAAGAAGTCCAAGACGCCCGGCAAATCCTCCCCGGGGGCTGGGGAAGTTCAGCAATCGGCATCGGCATCGGCATCGGATGGGCTCCAGCATACGAACGAGAAGGTTGACAAGTTCTTTGCTTTGATGAACGATTACATGAAGAAGGATATGGAAGAAGCTAAGAAGCGCCGAAGCCAGGCCTTGGAGGAGGAACGTGCCTATATGAGGCAGCGCAAAGAGAACGAGAAGAAACTCGAACTGCAGCAACAGGAATGGATTGCAAGCATGAAAGCTGCGGCCGAGAAGTTGTAGGCGGCGAGTACATCGGTTGCCAGCGGTCTCGCCTCTCTGCGCCCACCTAAACGACCCAGTCTCATTTCGCCCACCTAACGAAGTGCGCCCAGTCGTGAACGTAGACCGTTTTTTTCTTGATGGGGGCTCGCCGGAAGATTCGCTATCGCCGCCGTCGACGCGCGAACGAGTCCCTGGGTTGCCACTCCGTCGCCATACGCATCATGTTACTGATTCTAATCGCGGCGGCAGTGGGGACGCGTACATGTCCCGGAGGGACCCAAGTGTGGCACTTCTTCAGTATCATGCGCTGGTGGCGCAACAAGACGCGGAACGAGAGAGCGAACGCGCCCGTGCCCGTGCCAATCTGGTTTTGGTAATTCTTCATCATTTTAGCTTGCGGTTAATTCTTCATCATTTTAGCTTGCGGTTAATGTTAAAATTGTTGTACAGGTGAAGGTTCACGTCAAAGTTCAGTTGGATGTTAGCTTGCGGTTGATGTTAAATTAATTGTAGAAAGCTTTTTGCTTCATTCTTATTGAAATAAAATCAGGAAATCACGTTGCCCCGTTAATATTAATGATTACCGGATGACTTCATTTCTGAATTTACGAACTGTGACTTTTTGAAAGAAAAAAACTTCAATCTTAAGTTGAAGTTTAATGATTATTCAATAAATTATTAACAAATTTGTTTTAGAATCATTTGCAGCAGCAAACGGAAGCTAAATTACGGGTTTCCTGTCGTTTCCGGTATTTTTTCATAGCGTTGTCTATGTGACTTCAAGTTGGATTTTTTGTGACACTTTTCGAAAAAAAATTCAAGTCACAAGTTTAAGTTTAATGATTATTCAATAAATTGTTAATAAATTTGTTTTAGAATGGAGCAGCAAATGGAAGCTAAATTACGGGTTTCCTGTCGTTTCCGGTAGTCTGTCATAGCGTTGTCTATGTGACTTTAAGTTGATTTTTTATGAAGTACTATATGATGATAAAGTTGAACTCTTTAAAAAAAAAATATTTAATAATTTCATTCAAATATCATTTAAATTAATTAATAAATATAATTAAATTGATTTCGCATCATTTCCTTTGTTCTTCCGTTTCCTCTCTACTACGCTGTAGGGAATTTGGTTCCAAAGGTACATGTACCTTTTGCCGAAATAGTTGTTATAGATAGATAGATAGATAGGTAGATAGATAGATAGATAGATAGGTAGATAGATAGACAGATAGATAGATAAACAGACAGATAGATAGATAGATACTGAGATAGATAGATAGATAGATAGATGGATATAGGTAGGTAGGTAGGTAGGTAGATAGATAGATAGATAGATAGGATTAAAACACTTTTCCCCATAAAGCCTCCGTTTTCATATCCACTAATGAACATGGAATTACATATGCATGACAAACTGATGTTGCAAGTAATACAGCCTACGGTTCATGATTCACACTAGTGAATGACTCAACATGAAGTATAATTTTCCGCTTCTCTGTTAAAATAGTCATTTGCGTCGGCCCCTACTTGAACAAATTTATTAAATATTCAAGTATTGCCACCGATCAGTGATATGAACTTGAAGTGGTGACTTGAAGTAACTTTCAAGTGATACGTGCCACATGTATTAACTTGATCATGATAGTAGTTTGCAAACTAAGGCTTTGGCCGGCTGACTCCAAACTTCCGGAACTTGAATCAGTGAATTTCAAACCGTTGCATTGAACTTCCGGCGAGGCAACGAGTCAGAGAAAACTTCCGAGCCAAGCTCTGCCGGGCCAACTGCGTGCGGCCCCCGCTATGGCGTACAGAGTGTATATTAATATGATTTTTTTAAAAATTATTATTATTATTTTTATTAATAATATTGTTGACGACGTTCAAGTGGGGAAAAAAAACTATTTTTCAGATTATGGTTGGAATCTGGATTTTGGTTGAGAAATCAGTTTTTGATTGGAATCTAGATTTTGGCCGGGTCAAAAAATAAAAATTCATAGAATATTTATATTAATAAATATTATATTACTGTCGACATTCAAGTGATGTCACCGTGCTTTTACTAGATCAGCCGGAAAAAAAAGTTCAACAGGGAAAAAAATTTCAACAGGGAAAAAAAGTTCGACCGGAGTTCGACCGGAAAAATCAAGTTCAGCCGCTGAATTTTTCTCACAGGTAGAACTTTTTTTTTTGCGTCGAGCTTTTTTTATATGTTTGAAACTTTTTTAATATCAAATTGTTTAACTGTATTGTATTAATACCATTGTAACCTTACGAGGTCTTAAAATATATATGTACCCGTACAAATGAAAATAACTTAATTTTAATAAATAAACAAACTTCACTTTCAGAATTATTGATAAACAAACCGTCTTCACTTTCAGAATTATTATTAACACTCCACCCCCCCCCCCCTTGATTTACCAAGGGGGGGGTAATAATAATAATAATAATAATAATAATAATAATAATAATAATAATAGTAATAGTAGTAGTACTAGTAGTAGTAGCCTAGTAGAAACAACAATAATAATAATAATAATAATAATAATAATAATAATAATAATAATAATAATAATAATAATAATAATAATAATAATAATAATAATAATAATAATAATAATAATAACAATAATAATAATAATAATAATAATAATAATAATAATAATAATAATAATAATAGTGCTTCTCAGTCAATGGCGAATGCATTTCTGCACATGTGCCTCTATCGTCGTACGAAGATTTGACGATAGGCTCTACTGACACCCCCGCAAGGCAGCTCCAAGCCTTCCAGACAGACCAATACTTTCAAAGGAAATATCCTTTGAAAATACTGGCACCGACGGGAATCGAACTGGCGACAGGTCCCAGATGGTAGACCTTAACCACTGGGCTATCGCGGTGTCACTTAATAATAATAATAATAATAATAATAATAATAATAATAATATAATAATAATAATAATAATAGTGCTTCTCTGTCAATGGCTGATGCATTTCTGCACATGCGCCTCCATCGTCTCACCCGTGAGGGGAGTACGAAGAATTGACGATAAGCTCTAATGACACCCCGCAAGGGCAGTTCCAACACTTCCAGACGGGCCGGTATGTTCAATGAAAATACTGGTCCAGACGGATCGGTATGTTCAATGAAAATACTGGTGGCACCGACGGGAATCGAACTGGCGACAGGGCCCAGATGGTAGAACTTGACCACTGGGCTATCACGGTGTCCAATAATAATAATAATAATAATAATAATAATTATAGTAATAATAATAATAATAGTAGTAGTAGTAGTAGTAGTAATAATAGTAATAATAATGGTAATAGTAGTAATAATAATATTAATAATAATAATCATCATCATCTAGTAATAATAATAGTAATAGTAATAGTAGTAGAAGTAGAAGTAGTAGTAGTAGTAGTAGCAGTAATAATAATAATAATGATAATAATAATAATAGTAGTAGTAGTAATAGTAATAGTAATAATAATAATAATAATAATAATAATAATAATAATAATAATAGTGCTTCTCTGTCAATGGCTGATGCAAATCTGCACATGCGCCTCCATCGTCTGACCCGTGAGGGGGAGTACGAAGATTTGACGATAGGCTCTAATGACACCCCCGCAAGGGCAGTTCCAACACTTCCAGACGGACCGGTATGTTCAATGAAAGTACTGGTGGCACCGACGGGAATCGAACTGGCAACAGGGCCCAGATGGTAGAACTTGACCACTGGGCTATCACGGTGTCCAATAATAATAATAATAATAATAATAATAATAATAATAATAATAATAATAATAATAATAATAATAATAATATTGCTTCTCTGTCAATGGCTGATGCATTTCTGCACATGCGCCTCCATCGTCTCACCCGTGAGGGGAGTACGAAGAATTGACGATAAGCTCTAATGACACCCCCGCAAGGGCAGTTCCAACACTTCCAGACGGGCCGGTATGTTCAATGAAAATACTGGTCCAGACGGATCGGTATGTTCAATGAAAATACTGGTGGCACCGACGGGAATCGAACTGGCGACAGGGCAATAATAATAATAATAATAATAATAATAATAATAATAATAATAATAATAATAATAATAATAATAATAATAATAATAATAATAATAATAGGCTTCCTCAGACTATGGCCTCAGATCCAGATCCTGGACATGTGCCTCCATTGGGTCACCGGGGTCAGCCGATCCCGACGCATTGTCAGGACACCAAACAGACATAGCAGCAACAGCAACAGCAGGGGCAGATGGGGGCTGTGAAGTGCATGAAGAGCTAGATAGATGCGATTAGCTGAAGAGAAGAACTCGGAGACACTACGCTGCGCTCCCGAACCCCTCTCTCTAGCCAGGACGTCCACACTGCGCGGACGGCCGCGCCGCGCAACATCAACGTCACTTGGGGGAGAGGGTGGGACAAGAGCTGATGGAACCTCAGTGAGGTCAATCACCTCCTCGCCCCCATCCTCCACCCCAAGCTCCTCCCTTTTACCCTCCCTAGCAGACCAACACTCAGACACATATGATCCAAACAACACATCCAATTTTGGAGGGGGACGCAACGCTGTAACCCCTAACAACGCAGCAAGCCTAAACTTACTGCGGAAGCGCGATTTCCCCTGAAAAAACTTACAAAACAATCGAGATTGATCCTCAGGCGACATATCATCCCAACCCTGCCGCACAGAGCCCTCCCGCTCCCGCCCAAGCAACATATCCTCAACCGCAACCTCACCGCCTACGACCTCACCACCCTCCTCACTCCCTCCATCCCCTTCAGCACCCCCCACACCCATGCCACCGAGCCTCTGCATACTCAGCAACAGCTGCTTACGTCTCACCGCATGCATGGGGCAATCCCATAAGAAGTGTGCAAGGGACTCATTGACATCATCATGACAACAGAAGCAGTGAGGGGACATGCCACTGACCAACTTGCTGCGGTACAACCGAAGGCGGTTGTTGCAGCTGAGCAACCTTCTCCGAAGCAGATTATAATGCGCATCATCTGCCCACCTTGGGAACTCCTTAGTTCCAAAGACTTGTCTTAGGATGACTCGCAGTCCATCATTCTAGTCCTGAGAACACGCACCCTCGTGGGACCACCTCGACCATTTTTATTGCGGACGTGTAATTCTGACCATTCTTTGTGGTGCTTTGGGTTGGGTTTTGGTCGGCAACTGCGCACATTGCTGTGAAATAATTGTGCAGAAACGTTTCTAGATGCCTCTCCTATGGCAGTTTATCTGGGAGTTGCTCGTTAACATGGCAGAGGATGCGCAGCCTGAAGCGGACCATACCCCACCGGAATACGTTGTGACGAACACTACAGACGTATTGAGGCACACCAGCTCGCTGGCCAAACTGCGGGACTTAGACGAGGCTGCACGTTCGTCTGAAACCGAATTTGCGAGCTGTCGACCCAAGTGGAAAACCCCAGAATTCAGTAGGCCTATCAGTCTGCAGAGGAAGCAGGGTCCACGGAATGTGTCACAGAAACCGCAGCTTGCTTGAGGTGGAGACACCGGACCTGTCAGCGAGGAAGAAAGTCTGACAGCTGGGGGGAACTCTGAGGCGAAACCCGTAAATGCTGACAGCACGCTCGTTTCTCGTGTGACCAAGACTTTGGCAAGAAATGTCGAACACTGAAACCAGCGGCATCACCGGGTACCGCTACGAAACGCAGCGTCCATTCAGTCAGCGTCCATTTGATTATGGCAGTGGCATAAATTCCATCGTGTCCCTTGACGCTGAGACCGAGGATGATGAATGTGACAATGCCAAAATAGACCTGAGCGATGACGACGAGGAAATGGAGATGTCTGGAGAGGTTCCCTCTGGCGAGCCTATAACAGCAGCGTCTGGCAAACCTTCGACGACAGGAGTGGAAAAAAACTCTCGTCGGCGCATTTTCGAGCACTCTCAATGAGTCCGACACCAGCACTGATACCAATTGAAGCTCCGTCAAGGTCTTTCTCTCAAGTAGAAGACACGTGGAAGACACCTTCGGGAACTGCAACCAGCATGTTGAGATATTGTAAGTATCTTAAGAATATTTCTTTTTGTATTATTCTCCTGTTAGTCACCCCAAAGTTATAGAAAGCCAAGTAGTACAGCAAGTCAATATTGAGGCAAACTATGGAGTGCAGTATATATATATATATATATATATATATATATATAAATATAATATATTATATATATGTATATATAATATGTATATACATGTATACATATATATATTTGTATATATATAATATATATTTTATATATATATAATATGTATTATATATATATATATGTATATATTTCTAAAGCCAAGGAATTGTCTCATTCGTCTCCAAAAATATATTTTATATTATATATATATATGTTATATATATATAAAGCTAACGAATTGTCTCATTCGTCTCAAAAAAAAAAACAAAAAAAAAACAAAGAGAGAGAGAGAGAGAGAGAGAGAGAGAGAGAGAGAGAGAGAGAGAGAGATTGACAGATGCCACAACCGTCGCGCTTGCCCCAGCCACAGCCTTGCTCTTCTTTTGGTGTTTGAATGAATCTATGTATGTAATACGCTATGTGTGTTGTATGTTCAATGTTTACATATAATACAAGTCATTGCCGCTTACAGCACTTGAAGAATACAAGTTAATCTTCTTGTCTCGTGAAAGGTGTCGGATATCAGCGAACATCAATCCAACGTAGAGGAGACAGAGTTGTATACCCTTTTACGAATCATCCGTGGCAGCGATGATTATGATAAGAAGATCATAGTTTATGACTGATATGTGACTCGGCGCCCTTACTCAGCGTCCGTTTTTTTTGTATTATTACTACTAATCTTAATATTTATTCCTAGTACTACCGTTAAGTTTATCGGTAAAAAGCTTACTCAAACCTTTAAGCATCAGCTGCGTTGAAGGCTGAGCCCCGCTGGTACTCTCAGTGATACGTGGCATAATGTTTCTGCGTTGAAGTTGTACTACTAAGTATACAGCAGCCACCGGCTACGACCGGGTGGTAGTTCACGGTAACCGGCGGCTGAGGCAAGCCTATGAGAATCCCCCCCCCCCCCCCCTCCTCTTAAAATATATATGTACCCGTACAACTTAAAATAACTTAATTTTAATAAATAAACAACCTTCACTTTCAGAATTATTGATAAACAAACCGTCTTCACTTTCAGAATTATTATTAACACTCCACCCCCCCCCTTGATTTACCAAGGGGGGGGGGGTAATAATAATAATAATGATAATAATAATAATAATAATAATAATAATAATAATAACAATAATGATAATAATAATAATAATAATAATAATAATAATAATAATAATAATAATAATAATAGTAATAGTAGTAGTACTAGTAGTAGTAGCCTAGTAGAAACAATAATAATAATAATAATAATAATAATAATAACAATAATAATAATAGTAATAATAATAATAGTGTATCTCCTGCCAATTGCTGAGCCAAAAGGCCATGTGCATCCAGTCCTCCATTCCATAAGGAAAGTCTCCACACCAATCGGTGGAATAAAGGAAGTGACGGCATAGAACATTACTCTTAGGAGCTTTATACCAATCAGCCCATGGAAAGGACCGATGGCCTATGTACTCCCTAAATAATAATAATAATAATAATAATAATAATAATAATAATAATAATAATAATAATAATAATAATAATAATAATAATAATAATAATAATAATAAAGTAATAATAATAATAATAATAATAATAATAATAATAACAATAATAATAATAATAATAATAATAATAATAATAATAATAATAGTGCTTCTCAGTCAATGGCAAATGCATTTCTGCACATGTGCCTCTATCGTCGTACGAAGATTTGACGATAGGCTCTACTGACACCCCCGCAAGGCAGCTCCAAGCCTTCCAGACAGACCAATACTTTCAAAGAAAATATCCTTTGAAAATACTGGCACCGACGGGAATCGAACTGGCGACAGGTCCCAGATGGTAGACCTTAACCACTGGGCTATCGCGGTGTCACTTAATAATAATAATAATAATAATAATAATAATAATAATAATAATATAATAATAATAATAATAATAGTGCTTCTCTGTCAATGGCTGATGCATTTCTGCACATGCGCCTCCATCGTCTCACCCGTGAGGGGAGTACGAAGAATTGACGATAAGCTCTAATGACACCCCCGCAAGGGCAGTTCCAACACTTCCAAACGGGCCGGTATGTTCAATGAAAATACTGGTCCAGACGGATCGGTATGTTCAATGAAAATACTGGTGGCACCGACGGGAATCGAACTGGCGACAGGGCCCAGATGGTAGAACTTGACCACTGGGCTATCACGGTGTCCAATAATAATAATAATAATAATAATAATAATAATAATAATAATAATAATAATAATAATAATAATAATAATAATAATAATAGTAATAATAATAATAATAGTAGTAGTAGTAGTAGTAGTAATAATAGTAATAATAATGGTAATAGTAGTAATAATAATAATAATAATAATAATAATAATCATCATCATCTAGTAATAATAATAGTAATAGTAATAGTAGTAGAAGTAGAAGTAGTAGTAGTAGTAGCAGTAATAATAATAATAATGATAATAATAATAATAGTAGTAGTAGTAATAGTAATAGTAATAATAATAATAATAATAATAATAATAATAATAATAATAATAATAATAATAATAATAATAATAGTGCTTCTCTGTCAATGGCTGATGCAAATCTGCACATGCGCCTCCATCGTCTGACCCGTGAGGGGGAGTACGAAGATTTGACGATAGGCTCTAATGACACCCCCGCAAGGGCAGTTCCAACACTTCCAGACGGACCGGTATGTTCAATGAAAGTACTGGTGGCACCGACGGGAATCGAACTGGCAACAGGGCCCAGATGGTAGAACTTGACCACTGGGCTATCACGGTGTCCAATAATAATAATAATAATAATAATAATAATAATAATAATAATAATAATAATAATAATAATAATAATAATAATAATAATAATAATAATAATAATAATAATAATAATAGGCTTCCTCAGACTATGGCCTCAGATCCAGATCCTGGACATGTGCCTCCATTGGGTCACCGGGGTCAGCCGATCCCGACGCATTGTCAGGACACCAAACAGACATAGCAGCAACAGCAACAGCAGGGGCAGATGGGGGCTGTGAAGTGCATGAAGAGCTAGATAGATGCGATTAGCTGAAGAGAAGAACTCGGAGACACTACGCTGCGCTCCCGAACCCCTCTCTCTAGCCAGGACGTCCACACTGCGCGGACGGCCGCGCCGCGCAACATCAACGTCACTTGGGGGAGAGGGTGGGACAAGAGCTGATGGAACCTCAGTGAGGTCAATCACCTCCTCGCCCCCATCCTCCACCCCAAGCTCCTCCCTTTTACCCTCCCTAGCAGACCAACACTCAGACACATATGATCCAAACAACACATCCAATTTTGGAGGGGGACGCAACGCTGTAACCCCTAACAACGCAGCAAGCCTAAACTTACTGCGGAAGCGCGATTTCCCCTGAAAAAACTTACAAAACAATCGAGATTGATCCTCAGGCGACATATCATCCCAACCCTGCCGCACAGAGCCCTCCCGCTCCCGCCCAAGCAACATATCCTCAACCGCAACCTCACCGCCTACGACCTCACCACCCTCCTCACTCCCTCCATCCCCTTCAGCACCCCCCACACCCATGCCACCGAGCCTCTGCATACTCAGCAACAGCTGCTTACGTCTCACCGCATGCATGGGGCAATCCCATAAGAAGTGTGCAAGGGACTCATTGACATCATCATGACAACAGAAGCAGTGAGGGGACATGCCACTGACCAACTTGCTGCGGTACAACCGAAGGCGGTTGTTGCAGCTGAGCAACCTTCTCCGAAGCAGATTATAATGCGCATCATCTGCCCACCTTGGGAACTCCTTAGTTCCAAAGACTTGTCTTAGGATGACTCGCAGTCCATCATTCTAGTCCTGAGAACACGCACCCTCGTGGGACCACCTCGACCATTTTTATTGCGGACGTGTAATTCTGACCATTCTTTGTGGTGCTTTGGGTTGGGTTTTGGTCGGCAACTGCGCACATTGCTGTGAAATAATTGTGCAGAAACGTTTCTAGATGCCTCTCCTATGGCAGTTTATCTGGGAGTTGCTCGTTAACATGGCAGAGGATGCGCAGCCTGAAGCGGACCATACCCCACCGGAATACGTTGTGACGAACACTACAGACGTATTGAGGCACACCAGCTCGCTGGCCAAACTGCGGGACTTAGACGAGGCTGCACGTTCGTCTGAAACCGAATTTGCGAGCTGTCGACCCAAGTGGAAAACCCCAGAATTCAGTAGGCCTATCAGTCTGCAGAGGAAGCAGGGTCCACGGAATGTGTCACAGAAACCGCAGCTTGCTTGAGGTGGAGACACCGGACCTGTCAGCGAGGAAGAAAGTCTGACAGCTGGGGGGGACTCTGAGGCGAAACCCGTAAATGCTGACAGCACGCTCGTTTCTCGTGTGACCAAGACTTTGGCAAGAAATGTCGAACACTGAAACCAGCGGCATCACCGGGTACCGCTACGAAACGCAGCGTCCATTCAGTCAGCGTCCATTTGATTATGGCAGTGGCATAAATTCCATCGTGTCCCTTGACGC
>WBZZ01004350.1:0-21422 GCA_019918135.1 Paulinella micropora | reverse complement strand
ACCAAACCCCACCAGCTCTACGTTGCCCCCCGCCGCTGCTGGCCCTGCTGATTCTGGACGACGTCCTCCCCCCCCTCTACCCCGGCTGCAGGCACCGCCCCCCCTCAGTCTGCATCCCGAAACCCAAGCCACGCTGTCGAAGACGGATCGACCACCGTTGTGTCTCCTTTCAAGGTCAAAGCGGCCATGCCGACTCCGTCACTCGATGTCCCATCGGCCAGCACAAACACAAAAGGCCATGACCGACAGGCCAGCTCCGGACCCTTGGCGATCACAGGCGGCAGGCAGGGCTGTGTGGCTACGAAGCAGAAGGAAGCCAGGCTGCGCACAAGCCGACCTGCTTAAGCAGCCGATGTACAGGACCCCCCCGCGGGACCCCCCCCTCCTTTATCGGTCCCACCGGGTACAATCGTAGTGCACCACCCCCCTTCTCAAGTGCGGGGATCCACACGGCCTGCTTCGAGAAGCACCATGGGAGGAATCTTCTTCAGCCCTGAGGATATCCGCGCAATCCGACAGGAAAGTCAGCTCACTCGCCAGATGCAGGCTTCCCTTAAGGATCAGGAAGACAAGATGGCAGACTTCTACGAGATAGAAGCCGCTGGTCTTCGACCCCGACGGACGTTTGCGAAGGAGACCTCCGGTACTCCGCCTACTCTGACCTCAAGCACGGACCCCAGCCAGAGTAATGCGCTGTCTAATAAAGCTCAGGGGAGTACTCCGGGGTCGGAATTATAACGAAAGGTAAAGGTCGTCCTGCATGTCCCCGTAAAGCTCCTGCGGAGTCGCCTCCTCTTCCCTACAGAGGTATTAAGAACCCGGATAACCGGTACTGTTTCTTAATAAGCGCGGTCCAACTCCTCTCATCCTTTCCCAAGCTTCCCGCTTTCCTACGGAACTGGGCCTCGGCACGCCCACCCAGGTCCATGATCGGACCTCAGATGACGGCCATCAGCGCTATCATTAATACGATGGCTGAGCTTCGCCCCCAGGTGAAGAGCTCCTCGCAAGAATTCCAGCCCATCTCCTGTGCCTGGTTCCGCTACCCGGTTGTTCTCCGCAGCACCCTCCCCAGTCCGGACCTTCATGACGGCGGCGACACCGGACTGGCAGCTCGGGGCCTACTGTTTGTTGCTCCGGGACGCCGGGCCCTCTTTCCTCCCGAGGGGAGTGTCTATGGAATCGTGGCTCCCTCACGTGGTTTCGACTTCATCGTGCCAGGGATGCTCCACTACCTCTCTTTCCTCCACGTGGGCTCTTCCTCTCTCCCTGTCTCTCCTGGCCGGCGACCGCTCCCCGTTCCCCCTCTCTGAGCTCGTGGACAGATGGCTGCTTGGTGGTCCTTCTGAGTCTTTCCGCTGTGCCCACTGCGGAGGCAGGCAAGGGGCGACTACTCGGACGCTGCAGACACATGCAGAATGTCTTCTCCTCGACATTCATCGGCCGCTGGGACTCCAGAACCTACGGTCCCTTCGGTCCGCGCACCACAACATCTCTGTCCTGCCCTCGCTCGTTCTTGACCACCGGTGGACGCAAGACGGGCAGCCGGCCTCCTACTCTCTCCAAAGCGTTATTTGCATTCAGATGGAAGGCAACGCACGCTCGCGGCAACTTCCCCACGCGTTCCTCCTGGACCGCAACAGTTCAGGGGAGTGGGTGAAGTGTGACGACGACTCCGTTTCGGTCCTCCATAACCTGACTGCATGCAGGGTGATTGCTTCGTATGGAGTGCAACTTCTGTTCAAGCGGACAGTCTCCTCCCTTCCTGACCCCGTCGCGGTTCTTCACCCGTTTTCCGCAGCCCAGCGCCCAGCCTTGGGACTGAGCTCAGCCTCAAAGACTAATCGACATTTCCGTCAGCGCCTACGCAAGATTATTAGGAACCTGCGGAAGATGGCAGCGGATAAGAAGGATGAGCATTCCACCAATGCAGCCTCCTTCAACTCTCGGGCGTTCTCCCTGCTGGGGCAAGGCATGTCCATTGAACGGCACCTCCTCCCCCGTAGCCCAGTGCCCTCCTCCGCCCCCCTGGGGTTCTCTACTGTCTACAGGGTCTACAAACAAGGCATGCGGGAGCACCTTCCCCAGCCGTCCGCCAAGTGGTTTAGCGATTTCAAGCAGTCTCGGGACGGGCTTCGGGGAGGCGCGCAGGCCTCTCTTGCCTTTGCGACGCTCAAATACAATCTGGAGCGCTTCCATGGCACCAATGTCCTGTCGCTCACCTCGCACGTACGAGAACCACTTCTGGCTTTTCCACCACAAAAGGTGGTCCCCCCACTGCGCCACGGCTCTCCCAAGGAGCTCTCAACCAATGGTTAAGCCAGATGTTTCTCCTATCTCCCTCCTTCGGAGCTCAGCTTCACCTTCGATCCAGGAATCCATTGGCAGACAGGACCACCAAGGCGTTGGAATCCATTGTCCAGGACGGGAGTCTCATGCTCCTCACCTCCTGGCATGCACTCTCCTCCCCACGGGTTCTTCGCTATGTCCAGCGACGCCGCCCGCGGGTCCTCATTGTTCGGGCACAGGATATCAAGGGACGCATCCTGCTCCACCACACAGCCAACTTCAGGTCTGAGACTCCGGCGTGGGACCACGCGCCTCGGTTCATCGGCCCTCTCGGCATCTCCCTGCCCGCTGTTCGCTACAAACGCCTCAGAACGATCCTGCAGCTCACAATGCTCTTTATTGATGTCGGGGCCAGGGATGGTCTCCTGGAGCTTTCCATCCCGGAAGCGCCTTTTGGCCCTGAGGAGTTTTTTCGACCCGACTGGATCCTCGCAAAGGCCTCGGCCTGGATCGTTGTCGGCCTCATCCTTTGGAGTCCTCAGGAAAGTGACCCTCAGATGGATCCTCCGGAGGAGCAAGGGTTGCCAGAGGGAGATAGTGAGGACGAGGAGGACGCCATCACTGCATTGTCGCACCTCAGTAGGGAAGAGCGGCTTGTTCAATCTATCGCGTCTCACCGCCTGGAGGCCCCCCCCTGCAGCGCTGGATTCAGGCCCGAGTAGACATCGCCCGGGATCGGCTAGAGCGTCAATTCCTCTCGTTCGACGCCCCGGTTGACTCTCCCCCCTCCTCCCCGCCTGGCAGCTTCGATCGTTTCCCGGGTCCACCGCCCCTCCCCTCCTCTGTAGAAGAAATCATCGAGTCTGCTCTCCCCCCCCCTTCTCTAGCCGACAGCCCAGCCCCCCCCTCCCCTCTTCCCGGAGTCCGGAGGGAAGGGAAGCCCGGCCTGATGGAATTGTCGCCCCGGTGGTCTCCGGGTCTCCCCCGCTGCCTCTAGTGGAGCCCAAGAGGTGGACGCAAGCTCAGCGGGATAGTTTCCAGCAGTGTATGGAAGAGAGCATGCGGACGGCCCAGCCCCCCCAGGCTTCGTTGAAGCAGGCCATCCAAGCCGCAGTTGCTGCCGCACCTATAGAGAACGACGCTGCTCCCCCGGCTGTCCCTAGCCTTGCTCTGCCAAGTGTCATTCAGGACGCTCAGCCGCCTCCTCCACCATTGAGCAGGCGGCAGCCCAGACCCCCTAAGTCCAGGCGGAAGATAACGAAGGTACCCCGCATGCTAACTGCCCTGCAATCCATCACGAGGGGCCTCCAGAGACAGGTTCCGAGGGACCCCGGATCCCATTTATCCAGGCTCTGGATGAGCATTTGCCGTACGCTTCGAATGGAAGGGGATCTGGTGGGGCACATCCTGGATGAGACGTCGTCGGATGACCCGCTGGAGTTATCACGTCTCCTGCCCGACGCTCTGAAGGTCCTTGCCAAGGCCAGACGCAAGATTAACTCTCGACTCGAGGACATCAAGCGAGTCAAGAGGGAGTCTAAGAGACCGGATAGGTTTCGCCACAACCAAGCCTTTGACCGTAATCAGCACAAATTCCTCCTCCGTGTCCAAGCGGACTCAGCCATGGAGTCCCCCCCGCCCGAAGCTCTCCGGGAGCACTATGCAGACCTCTACCGCACACGTGTCTCCGACCTGGCAGACGAGGAGCGCCGACTTCACCAAGTGATGGGGCCTGGAGCTACACTATGGACCCCCCCAGAGGACTCCAAATATAACCAGAGAGAGCTCCTTCTCGGAAGCGACAGGCTCCGTGCGCCGATCCTCAGACCGGGGGAGGTTATCGACAAGGGGCATTTCACCAATCTGGTGTTCCGAGGTAATGTGGATCCTGCCCCCCTTTCCCTTCTCCCCAGTGAGACGGAATCTGTCATCCAGTCATCTGCCGAGGTAGCCCTTCAGGCGGGGGTGGAAGGGATGAGGTCCCTCATGAATGCCCACAAGGCACCGTCCCTTCGCCAGTACACAGTGCAGTTCCCGCCGGAGGATGACAACGAACGGAGACCGAACCGTAATTCAGATGAGCTTAAGAGATGGGATACTGCCAACCTTCCCCTTCAGGATGTGTATACAGCCCCTCCCGTTGACTTGGTTCCCAAGCTTATGGAGTTCCTGGAAGCTGAAGCAGGGGAGTACCTGGGTATCCACCTTCCTAACGGAGAGGACACCCGGGGCCTGATCATCCGACTCCAATCCAACGCGTTTGCTCTGCGCCTCAGCTCGCTCCCTGACGAATTCCAACAACGGTTCCCTGTTGCTCGCCTTGCGCCGCGCCTCGATCGACCTGACGAGCTGTCTCCAGGCTCCCTGTCACCATGGGACGCTATCCTCGTTACCGATGGATCCTGCTTTCCCGAACATGGCAACGCTGCGGGCTTCGGGGCTTTCCTATTCTACAATCGCGAGATTATCGACATCTACGGCAACGCGGACAATCCAGCCTCTAGTGGTGAACAGGAAGTGTTGGCAGTTATGGCAGGGGGCCTCCAATTCATCCGGGAGATGGCCTGGAGGCCCCGGCGAGTCCATGTCTACACCGACTACCGGGCCCTATCGGACGCGAATCTGGAAGGGGAGGCCCACGAACTGTTCAAGACGCGGTCGAAGCCCCCCCTATGGGATGCCATCTTTCGCTTTCACGTGCAGACTGCTCCGATCTCTTTCCACTGGGTCAAGTCCCACCAAGAACGCAGTTTTGAGTGGACCTTCCGTCTAAATGAGTGTGCAGACCGCCTCGCCAAGTGGGCGGTCCTAAGAAGAGTGACCCGGCTACAGAGGATTCGGGAGTGGGAGAGGCTGCGCTCGGCCCCGCCCCGAGACTCCAACGGACGGCTTCTCCTTGTAGGGCCGTTCCAAGAGTCTCATATTCCTGGGGACCGGGTCAAGCAATTCGTCAATATCTTCAAGTGCCTCCCCCCCCCGCTCTCTCGAGAGCAGGCGCTCGATCTGGCTCGTCGGCCGCTCTCGTTGGGTGAAATCAAGCATGCAATTCAGGCCAAAAAGGGTCCTGCTCCGGGAGACGATGGTATACCCCCCGACATCTTCAAGCTCCTCTCGCAAGACGCGAAGATCCAATTAGGATCTTTCTTCTCCCATTGCTGGAAGGAGAAGAGATTACCAAAGGACTGGAAGCCGGGGATTCTCAGCCAGATTTGGAAGGGGACTGGGACAGGCGCAAATGTATCCGACTGGCGGGGCATCACGGTTTCGAACGCGATCCTCAACCTCTACGAAAAACTCGTCACTTTTCGGGTTGAGTCCTTCAAGCTCCACACAGGGTGCATCCGGAAGACTTCTAAAGCCAACACAACAACTGTGAGTGGGTGCGATGAATGGAACATGGTGCTGCGGTTGATGTTGGCCGATTTACGGGCAGCCCCCAAGATTACAGGTAAGAAAAAGACGCTTATCATCTTCTCCACTGACATCCGCAAGGCGTTTGACCGCGCGGAGCTCACTTACATCTGCGAAGCGTACTCCCATGTGGTGGCTCAGGAGGGGGAGTTCCCCGAGCTGTTTGCTTTCCTCCGCCATCGGTTCAAAGACTCCCCGCTCAAGCTCAAGGTCCCGGACTCTACAGGGAAGTCTGCTGTTTTGCCGGACGAAATTCACCGCTCCCGAGGGATCCCTCAAGGTGGATCGCTCAGCCCGGGCACATACGGGGTTCTCGACGAATACCTTACCCGCTTGTGCCCTGCCCAGCAATTTATGCCAGCAGGATACCGGTTCTACGATGGCACTAGCAGCGACCGCTCCCAGAACACCTCCGTCTACCCCCTGAGGCCCCCGTTGACTGCAGATCACAAATTTGCGGACGATAACTGGGCAGCCCTAGGAGGGGATGGTCCACCGGAGCTCTACATTCCCGAGGCACAAAAGGGCTTCTCACTTCTTTATACGCAACTTAGGGCCGCACGCCAGATCTGTGCGGCGGAAAAATGCTCTGTCATCTGCCTGGTTAGTGAAGAGGGCAAAGGTGTCTACGCTGTCCCGATTTCTCTCACTGCACCCGGCCGGGACTCGACGTGCCCCCCCACCGTGATTAGAAACCGTTCGGCAATTGAAGTCTTTCGGTCCCTGGGGCTCCACACCGACGGCAACAATAACCCGCAGATCCAAAGAGACTACGCGATTTCAAGGTTCGTGGCTACTGCCCGGTTGATACACAGCCTCGACCTCTCGCTTGCAAGGAAAAGGAAAGCCCTCACGTGTCTCCTCACCAGCATCCTAGATTTTTCCTTCGGGTGGACCCCCTTCCCCCAGAAGTTGCTTCGGGACCTAGACACAGCTTTTCGGGACCATATCCGGGAGACTCTTCAGCTGTCTCCCCAGGAGATTCCAAACGCGGTGCTTTACGGCCCCATAGGAGGAGGGGGAGGATTCGGCCTTCACCAGTTCTCCACCGGTACTACCTGCGAACTTTCACGGTGTTTATCAAATGCCTCCTTTCGACCGATCCATACGTTCAATACGCGGTGGATGCGCATCTACGCCTAGCGTGGGATTATTACTTCCCCAGGAACAAGGATCTCTGTCCCCAGCGTCTCCCCCTCCGTGGTCGCCGAGCTGCTCCCAAGAGCTCTTGCCCCCCACAGCCGCCAAGCACGCGCTTCTCGTTCAGATGGGCAGGGGACTGCGGACCGCGCCCGCCACTGATGCATCCACCGATTCATCCACCGGACATATGGCGAATGCACTCCGTTTTCCACGGGGTGGAGGCCCCCACCGACTGCATCATTCCAGCTTTCTACCCGCGGTACGTCAACGCTGTGAACAGGGGCGCTCTCAGGGACGAAGCCCCCATACCAGAGGACATCAACAAGCAGTGCCCCAAGCTTCCGGACCCCCCAGACCAGCCTTTCCTTGGATGGCAAGGTCACCTGCATCTGCTCAAGGAGGATCGCCGCGACGGACTTATGGTACTTCATTGGATCCGCGCCTGCAGAGCACTGGGCATTGGCATTAACCCGCGCATCCCTCCAGGGCATGTGAGTGACTCGTCATTGCCCGACGGGCGACAGCAGCGATCCGATGCAGAACACAGCCTTGCCCGATTCAGGGAGGCATATGACGTTCCCCCGGCCCGCTTCGAATGGAACGCACTAGAGGTCCCAGTCGTTCTCTCCGTCACTAACTTTCTCACCAAGGAGACTGTCGCTCCAGGGTCAGTAGACCAAGCCATCGCCCAAGTCAAGAAGAATTAGACCTCCTACAACCTATGGAAGCTTCGCCAGAGATGCTCGGAAGACGCTAATAAATTCAAAGTGGCGCCCCGCTTCGGCCTAACATGGGGGATCCGCTCGGAAATACGCAGACCCTTCCAAGCCATTACCAACCATTTCCTTCAACCCAACGGCGGCCTTTCAGTGAGAGAGGTAGCCATAGTACTCAAATGCCAGCTAGATGTCTGGCCCACTCCGGCGAGGGTCAGCACTGTGATTACCAAGGGGGCCACCTCGACCTCCTGCCCGTATGGCTGCAGGGTCACTGGGAGCATCAGCCACTACTTGCTCTCAAAGTCCTCCTTCCACTCGGAGGCCCTCAAGTCTCTACTGGATCAGCGGCACTCCAAATGCAGACAGTGGATCCGCAGCTGCTTGGAGCGGTCAGACAACGACGATGGCATAGCACCGGACTGCAAAGTCTTCATCATCGGGGAGGAGGGAGCCTTCCCTCGACCGAAGCAAGATAGTGCCCCCCCTCGTGCGGACGCAGGTCTCCCCGCCCCGGAGGGAGCCCCCCTTCTTGCCCCACCTCTCTCGCCGGCTTTCATTCACCCCGCCGCGCAGGTGATGGTGGACATGGCGGGACCGGGTTTTTCGCACAAGATAGACCTGCTGGTCACCGCCTCTCGAAGATCAAACCACGTTACCCTGATAGACTACACGACCCGGGAGGATCAATGGCTGGTCCGCGAAGATGACTCCTGTCTCCCCGCGAGACAGTCGCCAGACGATCGGCGGGATACCTGGGACCGAGATGGACGTCGGGTGAACCCCCCTTACCGACCGAAGGACCCAAATGCGTTTCGGGGAGAAGACCCGCCCAGCACCTGGCCAGCTATCCCCTGGAAGTCCCATCAGGCGTGGGGATATAACCCGCGGGCGATCTATGATCACCGATACCTCCCGCTGGAAGAAGCGATAAGCAGGCAGACCATTAGGAGACGTCCAATGTCTACCAATCTTATTATGATCGCAATTGGGGCGAGAGGATACATCTCCCAAGCCTCATTTGACGAACTGTGCTTCCATTTCTCCAAGAGCATCGCGCAGCAGATCTACCAAGGCCTAACCAGGATTTGCCATGAGCATATCATCCAGACTTGGAATTTCCTTCACCATTTCCCTGCGGGACCTCCTCCAAACCCTCCTTTCCGCCCCCCTCAGTAGGTGGGCGTGCTCCTTCGCCCTACCTGGTCCCCTTTGTTGCTTTGTCCAGAGGCGGGAGGCGAGCGGAGAGGCGGAGAAGGAAGTCCACCAGAGGCCCAAGGTATCCCACCGAAGCTGAGTCCAAGGGGGACGAAAATCCATCGCACCGATCCCGTAGATGTGGGAGGAGAGGGTCTCCTGTGGCTCGCTTAGCCCACCAGCAAGTCAGACGACCCACTGGCACACTAGCTTGCCTATGGAGTCTCCTTTTCCTCCCACCCTTGACTCCCCATCGAATCCCACCTCTCCTCGGGGCCACGGAACCGAAGGGGCCTAGCCCTGGCTAGAGTTTTGAATTCCTCTCCCCCCCCCATCCAGCCTTCCGCCTCTTTTTTCTCCCGACCTAGCCTCCGCCCGCTTTGAGTCTCTGGGAGGGTAATCCGTCCTGTCTGTGTCCCCCCCTTCTCAGGGAGCTGCATAGTCATGGGGATGGAGGACTCGTCTAGGGTTGACTGTGCTTCTTCTTCTGTCTTCTCTCTCTTGTCGGGATTCGGTTTTTTCAAATTTCCAGCGTCTCTGCTGTTTTCCTGGTCTGTGGGGGGGATGTTTCCTGGGTGGGACGGACGGACCAGGCTTAAGCGCGGCCTCTTGCCTTGGACCGCGCTCCCTTGTGGGATCCCTTTCACTCTGTTCCCTCTCTTTCTCCTCTACGACCGGCCCCCCTCTCTTTCTCTCTTCCTTGTTGCGCTCTCTCTCTCTGGCGTTCCTGCGATTCAGCTGGTGCCCTGTGGGCCTGCTCGAGTCAGGATCGGTGTGTCTACGACTGGTCGCCCATGGATTGGCGCTGGATGGGAGTCCCGCTTCGACCTGGACGAATGGGCCCAGATGCGCCGGGACGTGTTGGCTGCTTCGCTTCCGGGAAGATTCTTCCCGGTCTGAATTGGCCTGTGCCAGCCGGTTACTAGGTTTGTGTGTTGGTCGGGAGGTTCCTGTAGGCTATCGGCTGTCCCTTCTCTCTGTCGTCCTTTCTCTCTCGTTCTTTCTCTCTATCTCTTTCGTTCTCCATCTCTCTCTCTCTCTCTCTCTATCTCTCTTTCTATCTCTCTCTCTCTCCTTCTCTATCTCTACCCTTTCTACGACGTGCATCTGTGTCTCCGGACCGTTTGCGCACAGATCCTAGCGGGCTGCCATTCGCTCAAGGCCAAATGCTCCCCCAGCCATCAAACCCGCTTAGTCGGTGTCCCTGATGTTGGTGGTCGTAGTGCAGGCGCCCCGCAACCGCTACGGGTTTGGGTGGGAATACTGTCTTTCTCATTGTACAATAATTTTAGCAAAATCAATAAAAAAAATAGTGGTCTAACAGGTTATCGAGCCTTGATTAGCGAACTCCAGCTTTGCTGAGGACTTTGTTTGCCGACAAGAAGGAGCAGCCCTCACTCACCTTCCCTTTCTCGGCAGAAGCCGACAAAGAACTCGCAACAGACACACGTTGGCCGAACTCGGCAGGTTGCTAGCTTTCATTGCTGAACTACAGGCATGGAACGTAGTCTCAGCAAGAAACTTAGTAGCTGCGGTGACCATATGGAATCAAGCCCTATCGGAAACCAAAAGCTGGAAGCAATGCCTTCTCCCTCAGGGAGACGACACGCCACAAGGTGCCCAAGCCCGAGACACCCTCACTGAACTGCTCGACTCGATCGAACAGAACAATTGGACTTGGGTACACAGGATGGCAGAAAAGTTCAAGCACTTCAAGGCCAACTTGACATTCGAGAATGATATCAGAAGCGGGCGCGCGGTGGAGGCAAGAACCACTCCACAACCCGCGGTAAAGCTCTACTGCTGCAACTATTGTGCCATGTGTGAGTTGGTAGCTCAAACCATCTGCGATATCATCCGAATACGCCTTGCACTTGAAGTACACGTTACATATGACAGCATGGACACAACGTATGGAAAGACTGTGCAAGGCCACGGGACATGAAAGTATGCATGAGAAACACACTAAAAAAAAACACAAAACCCTCTCTAGCCATGACTTTGACCAATCTCGACCCCGCAAAAACCGTCAAATAAAAAAAAATTAGTGCCGCAGCCTTCACTTCAAAGGCTACGTATGTCGATAGGCCTGTCTGGTCAAATATTTTTTGGAAATTTTTCTGGTTTCTTCTCCGGGAATGAGCATGGTCTTGTCAAATATTGCCACAGAAATTTAACTGGCCGCGCCACCAAAATCATGTCGGAGGTCCATGTGTTCACAGTTAGTGTTTGTTCAAACCACGTCGTTTCAAGCAAAAGCAAGCATGACACAAGTGTTTTTATAAGAAAACATGGTCTTTCCTGTTTGAAATCCTTATTATCGACTTCTATTTTCACATTTCACGCCGCATATGTAAATTCCTCTCCCACTCCGGTTCATTAGTGTCGGCTTTGCAATTAGAGTCATCAAACTTTACTATATTAAATTTCAGGTGAATAGCTTTCAGAATCTTCAATCGGTTTGAAAAAATATCAAGTAGTTTTTAGAAAAGACTCGAATGAAGTTTGGTACAACTTTTCACCATCTTGGATGGAAATTTTCCCGAATTTTTTGGAAAAGTGTCCGGATTGCACAACGCTATCGAATTTTTTTTTAATTCAAGCCAAGTGTCAAAAAACACAAGAAGAGAGTAGGAAGCGAAAGCTAATTTTTATCTTACACTCACTTTCTTTCTGTAACCTAACTATGCAGCCTTGCTTATCATGTCTCATTTGATAATGTTCTAAGAAATTCTTTAGTAATTTTTCTCTTTGACTGCACATCATTCCTTGGAAAAAGTACTTCAAAAGGTGGTCAAATATGTCTTCTTGATAGTTTGCGATTGTTCTAGTCAGATTTATTGAGTTATGAAGTTGCTAGTACACATTTATTGAAGTATCAATCCGTTTTTTATCAATAAAACCTTATGAAACTACTTGAACTTGATAATCCATGTCAGGACTTTTTTTTGCACTTCAAACATCCTGTGAAATCGGCTCTTAAACTCAATGAGAGGGTGAATATTATGTCCAGAAAACTTATGGAAACTGAACTCCAAGTCATAGAGCATGGTTTCAATCAATAAAAACGAAGGAACATTATGCGTAGTACAAGTAATGATTCTTCAAAGTCAGGCTGTTGTCTGAGAAAAAAACAGTGATTTCAGGTCGGATGCATCCAGAGTGCCTTCAGTAAAATTTATTGTTTTCAACTAAAATATACATTCAAAAAGGACTTCTGCACACTTCAAAAGGTACCTGCAGTGTCGAAAACATTATCTACAGAGATTCCAAGATGCATTTTTTGTGTTTTTAGAACTGAAATTTCTGTTGACACTCCCAAAACTCATGAAGATTTTGAAAAAATCACATAAAATGACTTTTAATAAGTATGTGAACGGATTGCAGTTGTTTCCTGACTAAAAATAGCTAAACCTCTTCAGAAAGCAGGATCATATTTTTTTTTTCGAAGTGCTGGAACACGGTTTTTGGTCAGATGGTTTGTTGTCCACACACATCGATATAAGAAATCCTTAAGCACAAGTAATTGAACACATGCTATCTACTCATTTACATAACACACAGTACAGGAGCACATTCTCAAGCTGAGAAATACAACACACATTTTCTGACTCTGGACTGCCATCTTTTCCTAGCACGGTCGACCCGCAAATCACCACAGAAAACGATTCAATTTCCGGGAATTTTTTCCAAAAAATGGTCAGAAATAGCCCAAACTCCAGGAAAAATCTCCTCCTAAACCAGAAGGCCGTTTAAAAAAGGTTTATATATTTAGAAAGCTCGCATCTTGAACTTGTCCTCACCAAATTTTTACACCCTCTTACCTTATTAAAAAAAGTAATTTCTTTTAATAACATATTTACCGTTAACACTAGAAATTGAATTCAAATTAAAAAGTAATTTTTTTATTATAGGGACAAGATGCAGATGTGCTCTTTACAAAAAAAAAATACGTGTAGAAAAGGATGAAAACTCAATGCGTTTATTTTGCTTCCGTTTTCATATCCACTAATGAACATAGAATTACATATGACATAGCAAGTATGGTGTTTTAACTGAAAAAAGCTGTTTGCATGATGCACTCTGCACTCATTTTTACGCACAAGTGCACAAATGAATTCAAAAGTTATGTTGAGCAATCCTGCCAGAGGGTTTTTGCAGAGAAGTACGGTATAAAACAAAACTAGGAAAACATAGGTCGAAAACTAGTTTGTCAAGATTCAGAACATACCACCAGATCACAGCAATAGCTTATATGAACTGAAAACCTTAACACAGGAAAGACCATTCCCACTAAAAACATTGAATTCTGCGCAGACAGCACCTCAAAATCTTGAATATTGAATGAGATTACTCGCTGCGAAGTTGATGGAAGCTCTAACGACCACTAGAACTACATATGCTCTTAATGACCTTGTGGTTGCCAGGCGGCAACTCAGCTGAAAATCATCTTCAAAGGCAGGGGAGTGGCAGTCAATGGACATTGGGCACCAAAAACATTTTTAATAAATTTTATTTTGCTTTAATACTTGAAAATTAAAGAAATAGCTGTATTATTAATAAATTTCATGATTTTATATATTATTTTTTTCTTCTGAAGTATTTGAAATCCTGTTGCTACATGGCAACCATGCACATGCACTTAAACAATATATATATATTTATTATTATTATTATTATTATTATTATTATTATTATTAGGGAGTACATAGGCCATCGGTCCTTTCCATGGGCTGATTGGTATAAAGCTCCTAGAGTAATGTTCTATGCCGTCACTTCCTTTATTCCACCGATTGGTGTGGAGACTTTCCTTATGGAATGGAGGACTGGATGCACATGGCCTTTTGGCTCAGCAATTGGCAGGAGATACACTATTATTATTATTATCATTATTATTATTATTATTATTATTAGTATTTTCATTGAACATACCGCTCCGTCTGGACCAGTATTTTCATTGAACATACCGGTCCGTCTGGAAGTGTTGGAACTGCCCTTGCGGGGGTGTCATTAGAGCTTATCGTCAATTCTTCGTACTCCCCTCACGGGTGAGACGATGGAGGCGCATGTGCAGAAATGCATCAGCCATTGACAGAGAAGCACTATTATTATTATTATTATTATTATTATTGACACCGTGATAGCCCAGTGGTCAAGTTCTACCATCTGGGCCCTGTCGCCAGTTCGATTCCCGTCGGTGCCACCAGTATTTTCATTGAACATACCGGTCCGTCTGGACCAGTATTTTCATTGAACATACCGGTCCGTCTGGACCAGTATTTTCATTGAACATACCGGTCCGTCTGGAAGTGTTGGAACTGCCCTTGCGGGGGCGTCATTACAGCCTATCGTCAATTCTTCGTACTCCTCTCACGGGTGAGACGATGGAGGCGCATGTGCAGAAATGCATCAGCCATTGACAGAGAAGCACTATTATTATTATTATTATTATTATTATTATTATTATTCTGGAGGGGTGCACAAGATGGCACTCCATGGGAAGAGGAGGTGGTTCACTTGGGCCTCTCCCCACGAAGGTGACCGCTTGGGGAGGCGGTCACCGGGATATGCGCAACTCTCAACTGGGCATTTACTCGGTAGGGGTTCGGCCAGGCAGGTTGTGGGGTTGTCTGTTGGATTGTTGGTTGGCTCGTTTTTCTTGGCTGTTGGCTTGGGTCTGGTTTCCTGGTTAGCCCATTTTCGCCGAATTTCCTGCCGAGTAAATGCCTGGGGGCTTCCAGTTCCGGTTTGGTGATCTTGTTGAGGTGAGCATTCGGAGGAAACAGTACCGAGATGGGTTGAAGATAGGATTCACATTGAGCCGAGATGGGGCTGAGTTGACCTGTTCCAACTCGGCTCCATTTCGGCTTCATGTTAATCCTATCCTCATCCTATCTGGGTTTTGTCTCCTCCCTATCTTCGCTTCTTCGGGGTTGCCTAACTGGAACACATGATGAGCGCACGTTGGAGAGGGGCTTCAGTCGGTCCCAATGCCTTGCCAGTGCCTTGCTGCGTTGCCGTGCCTTGCCCCATGCATTCACACCCTCCACCGTTGCATTTCTAAGTGAGCAGCTTCGGCTGGGATTACTATACTTGTCTGTAAGACCCTATAGGTACCGCTAGGTTCGCGCCTTCTATACCCACGTGGGGGAAGGAGTTTCAGCGGCACGCCGTCCGATCTGGCTCCACTCGGGGACACCCGTACCTCATGATGTGTATTGTTAGGAGCAGCTGAAAGTCCATAAGGCATGAGAGTAGAGGCGTTGGCGATGCGATGGAGAGTGTGTGTAGTGCGTGAGGCAGGTTCTGGCGACGCTGGGGGTGCTGGCGGGCGCCGAAGGGCACGAAGCGACGCGGCAGCGTCCAGTGACACCGGCGGAAATGCGTGTAGTGTGTGTTGCAGATACCGCCGATGCTATTTGCATGGACGGGCGCTTTCCTCGGCGTAAAGAGGCGCGGCGGTGATGGCCAGCGACATTGGCCGTCTACTACTCTCAATGGATTACAAATACGCGAAGCACGGAGCTACCACTGTGGCCCTTATGGGACAAGGTAGAATCGCCGAAGACCTGGACAATCCCCGTGGGAATGCCTCTTCGACGGGCTCTGGCCCGATGTCCCAGGATGGGAGGATGAGGGCTCGCGTATATGACGGAATTCCTGAACGACGTGGAGAGGCTATCTTAGCTGCGCCTCATCCTTCCTCCCCAAACCTGGCACACGGGTCGGCGCTTCAACATAAGGCGAGCGGTGCTATATGGCAGATGGCACCGCCGCCTCGACGGTACCGGCGGGTAGATCGGTACGACAAGGACGGGCGTAATCTGATTGTCTGGGGGCTCTCAGAACGCGCCAATCTACAGGAGATCACCTCCAAAATGAGCGGTCTTGGTCTGGTGGTCCCGGTAATGGAGTGGCAAGGCCAGCGAATGTTTCGTCACCTGGAGCTGGTCTACGAGGACGATGACAGCAGGCAGACGGCGTTGCAGCAACTCAAACATCTCAAATTCTTCGGCAGAGGGGTCAATGTGGCCCTTGGGCGCAGGTTCAGGGACAGGGAACGTGTCCGAAGGCTTATTCGCATCCATCTGCGTGGGGAAGCGGCGGTCCGGAAGGAGGAAGCTGCGACGGGATATCGCGTCTTGCCTCTGCATGAAGAATGTGTCGATGATGTGCAGGTGGTGTCTTCGGCATTGGCTGCCGATGCACCTAAGTGTGTGTCTGAGTGTGCTGATGTGCATGTGGTGCCCCTGCATTCGGCGGCCAGTGCAGTGGGGGACCAACCTGCGCAAGCACCTGCAGAGGGGGGCAGCACGAGGGCGGAAGCCAAGCGCGGCCGTCGGGTCCGGAAACGAGCCAAGAAGCACCGCTCCAAGCAGTTCGATACCGGCTTCAAGCTACTCGTCGCGAGTCACAACTGGCAGGGTAAAACGGGATACGACAACGTAGGCACGGCGGAATGGGCATCATTCTACAAGCACGAGGGCTGGCTAGTCATCGGGGCTCAGGAGCACCGCATGGGCAAGAAGCAACTTTCCAAATGCAGCCTGGATGGATTCCGGATTTTTGGAAAACCTGCGGAGGTCAGCGAGAAAAATCGCTGCAAGGGTGGGGTTCTATTCGCGGTGGCTAACTTCCTTGGTCCGTATTGCAACCTGGTGTCAGCCCCCGTCGACCACCGGCAGCAAGTGTGGCTGCATATCGCCTCGGGTGTTACCGGCGCTCAGGATATCTATGTGGGCAACGGCTACTTTCCCCAGGAAACGCAGGAAGAAGAGTCGTCAGAGGCGTATGCGGCCTGGCAGGCAGCTATAGCTTTTTTTGGAGCTAAAGGTCTTGTGGTCACGGTGGCGGATGCCAACGCGAAGCTCGGGCCGGCATGCAGCCGAAAAGAGGAGGGCATCGTCGGTCAGCACGGGGAGGTCGATGATAAGGGAGCACCGGTACGTTCGGAGAACGGCAAGAGACTCGCGGCTGTCCTCGTCGCTACGGGCCTGCGAAATCTGAGCGGCTTCTCGTGCCCAGTGGAAGGATCCTACTGGTGGTCCCGGCGTGAGCAGCGCGGCATGGGCACAGGCAAGCACCTCCTCGATTACATCTGCGCGTCGCCTGGCTTGGCATCTGGAGCAAAGTTCGGAGTATGCGAAGATGATCTTGATACGGACCACAAGGCAGTATGGGCCGAACTGACGTGGAGCGGCCAGCGCCGGCCGAAGCGGGCTGCGAAACCTTACAGGTCCTTTCGTGTTGATAAGCTTATTGGTGCTGGTGTCTCGGGTAATGATCACGCTGCGAAGCAAGCGCTGGATTATCTACGCGACAAGTTCGATGACGTATTCCAGCATTGCCTACAGAAGCTTGGAGTACATCAGCTGCCTGAGCTTGACCTATCGGGTGGTGCCGACAGCCAACGGGTGGTAGATGACGTCACCGAGCGAGTGGCGCAGTCCTTCCGAATGGCGGCGCACCGGGTCCTTGGCTCCAGATGTATACGACCCCGTTTCACCAACAATTGGTTCGACGGGGAGCTAAAGGAGCTCATTCAGCAGCGCCGGGAGGCCTACGCATCATACAGGAGGGATGAATCGAATGCGGAAGCCCGTCTGAATCGGCTACGGCTCCGCAAGCAAATTCGGAAGGCAACTCGGGCCAAGAAGTCCGCCTCCTTCAAGCAAGTGCAGGAAGAAGCGGTCAAATGTCAACGCGAGCAATCCTCAAAGCGCTTTTGGCTACTCGCGAAGCGGCTTGGCGGGGCACGCAGAACGAAGGTCTCCGCGCCGGTGCAAAGGGAGGATGGCTCACTGGCGTGTACGCTGCCGGAAAAGGTCGCTCGGTGGGAGGAATTTCGGAAAAATTCGGTGAAGCCACGGGAAAATCCGGCAAGTGCGGCTGTGGTGGTGGAGTGCTGTGCAGAAGCAGGCTCGCTGGAGTGGGAGGAAGCCGAAGCTAAGCGGCAGTTCCACTGGAACGATCGCTTCAGAGATGAGGTGGCCCGGGCTATGAAGGAGCACGAAGTAGGTGAAGACACTTGCGAAGAGCTGGACAAGCCGTTCACGCAAGAGGAGGTCCTTGCAAGGCAACGTGCCCTGAATAACCACAAAGCTTGTGGCGAGGACAAAGTGAAGAACGAGATGCTCAAGTATGGCGGCGCCTACATCAATGGCTACTTAACGCAGTACTTCAACTGGATTCGAGAAGCCGAGAGGACTCCAAAAGCTTGGGGCAAGGGAATCATCGTCAATATCCCCAAGGGTGGGGATCCTACGGATCCTGACAACTGGAGGGATATCTCGATTATTAGTTGCCTTGGTAAGCTGTATCTGTCCTTATTAGCTTCTCGTCTAACGCTCTTCGTGGATGGCCCGGATAAGCTACGTCCAGAGCAGGGAGGCTTCCGCCCGGGGCGTCGCACTACGGATCAGGTCTTTACCCTTTGGCAGAGGTTGAAGGGGCGTCAGCAGCAGAAGCGGGAGTCTTATGTCCTGTTCGTCGATCTACGCAAGGCTTTCCCGTCTGTTTGGAGAGATGGCCTATTTGAGAGGCTCTGGAAGCTGGGTGTAAGGGGCAAGTTCTGGCGCACGCTACGCAGGTGCTACGAGCAGACTTCGTCGCAAGTGCTAGTTGATGGAGCACTCACCCCCGAAGTACTGGAGGGTGTAGGGGTCCAACAGGGGTCCCCTCTCTCTCCCACACTCTTCAACGTCTTTATGGATGGGCTGTGTGATCGGCTGGCGAGTGCTCTCAAGATCACGGATGTGAAGCGGCTGAACGACATCAAGGCACTTCTATACGCGGACGACGTGGTCCTCATCGCTCACAGTCGCACCCAGCTCCAGAAGATGGTCAATGTTGTGGCCAAGTTCGCGGAAGATTACCGGCTGGAAGTCAACTTGAAGCCCGGCAAGACGGAAATCATGCCCATTTACACGTCGAGCAAGGCGAAACGACCAAGTATCAGGGAGCGAGGTGAGCCCGTGGTGTGGTTTCGCGGCCAGAAGCTTTGTGTCACCAGTCAGTACAAGTACCTGGGAGTGGTTATCACCGACGACCTGAAGTGGAAGGAGCAGGCCCTGCGGGCTACGCGTGTCACTGAAGTCGCCACCGCAGGTTGGTACTCTTTGTGGTGTGCAGGTGAGATACAAGCTAGGTATCGTCTCATGTGGAACTAAGGAGTTCCCAAGATGGGTAGCCCTTGATGATGCGCATTGTAATCTGCTTCGGAGAAGGTTGCTCAGCTGCAACAACCGACTTCGGTTGTACCGCAGCAAGTTGGTCAGTGGCATGTCCCCTCGCTGCTTCTGTTGTCATGATGATGTCAATGAGTCCCTTGCGCACTTCTTATGGGATTGCCCCATGCATGAGGGGAGACGTAAGCAGCTGTTGCTGAGTATGCAGAGGCTCGGTGGCATGGCTGTGGGGGGTGCTGATGGGGATGGAGGGAGTGAGGAGGGTGGTGAGGTCGTAGGCGGTGAGGTTGTGGTGGAGGATGTGTTGCTTGGGCGGGAGCGGGAGGGCTCTGTGCGGCAGGGTTGGGATGATATGCCGCCTGTGGATCAATCACGATTGTTTTGTAAGCTTTTTGGAAGTCGCGCTTCCGCAGTAACTTTAGGCTTGCTGCGTTGTTAGGGGTTACAGCGTTGCGTCCCCCTCCAAAGTTGGATGTGTTGTTTGGATCATATGTGTCTGAGTGTTGGTCTGCTAGGGAGGGTAAAAGGGAGGAGCTTGGGGTGGAGGATGGGGGCGAGGAGGTGATTGACCTCACTGAGGTTCCATCAGCTTCTGTCCCACCCTCTCCCCCAAGTGACGTTGATGTTGCGCGGCGCGGCCGTCCGCGCAGTGTGGACGTCCTGGCTAGAGAGAGGGGTTCGGGAGTGCAGCGTAGTGTCTCCGAGTTCTTCTCTTCAGCTAACACCCTCGCATCTAGCTCTTCATGCACTTCACAGCCCCCATCTGCCCCTGCTGTTGCTGTTGCTGCTATGTCTGTTTGGTGTTCTGACAATGCGTTGGGATCGGCTGACCCCGGTGACCCAATGGAGGCACATGTCCAGGATCTGGATCTGATGCTATAGTCTGAGGAAGCCTATTATTATTATTATTATTATTATTATTATTATTATTAGGCGCATGTGCAGAAATGCATCAGCCATTGACAGAGAAGCACTATTATTATTATTATTATTATTATTATTATTATCCCTGTCGCCAGTTCGATTCCCGTCGGTGCCACCAGTATTTTCATTGAACATACCGGTCCGTCTGGAAGTGTTGGAACTGCCCTTGCGGGGGTGTCATTAGAGCCTATCGTCAATTCTTCGTACTCCCCTCACGGGTGAGACGATGGAGGCGCATGTGCAGAAATGCATCAGCCATTGACAGAGAAGCACTATTATTATTATTATTATTATTATTATTTTGGACACCGTGATAGCCCAGTGGTCAAGTTCTACCATCTGGGCCCTGTCGCCAGTTCGATTCCCGTCGGTGCCACCAGTATTTTCATTGAACATACCGGTCCGTCTGGACCAGTATTTTCATTGAACATACCGGTCCGTCTGGAAGTGTTGGAACTGCCTTTGCGGGGGTGTCATTAGAGCTTATCGTCAATTCTTCGTACTCCCCTCACGGGTGAGACGATGGAGGCGCATGTGCAGAAATGCATCAGCCATTGACAGAGAAGCACTATTATTATTATTATTATTATTATTATTATTATTATTATTATTATTATTATTATTCTAGGTGGGGATGGAGCACCTCGAACAAGGGCATGGAGGCTCATGTCTGGAAACGGATCGTGCCATCAGCTGCATCAGTATGCATTGGAGGAAGTATATTATTATTATTATTATTATTATTATTATTATTATTATTATTATTATTATTATTATTATTATTATTATTATTATTAATGGAGGCACATGTCCAGGATCTGGATCTGATGCCATAGTCTGAGGAAGCCTATTATTATTATTATTATTATTATTATTATTATGGACACCGTGATAGCCCAGTGGTCAAGTTCTACCATATGGGCCCTGTCGCCAGTTCGATTCCCGTCGGTGCCACCAGTATTTTCATTGAACATACCGGTCTATTTCTGGACCAGTATTTTCATTGAACATACCGGCCCAACTGGAAGTGTTGGAACTGCCCTTGCGGGGGTGTCATTAGAGCTTATCGTCAATTCTTCGTACTCCCCTCACGGGTGAGACGATGGAGGCGCATGTGCAGAAATGCATCAGCCATTGACAGAGAAGCACTATTATTATTATTATTATTATTATTATTATTATTATTATTATTATTATTATTATTATGGACACCGTGATAGCCCAGTGGTCAAGTTCTACCATCTGGGCCCTGTCGCCAGTTCGATTCCCGTCGGTGCCACCAGTATTTTCATTGAACATACCGCTCCGTCTGGACCAGTATTTTCATTGAACATACCGGTTGTAGGCATCACCCCCCGGATAGCCGGTAAAAAAATACCTTTTCCTGGTGACAGGTGCACCAGCTTGTTTTTCAGTATTATTTGTCCGGATTGGACCTGATGCCATTTTATTCCTGGTCTGTTGCCGTTTTCCTTTTTGGCTTCACTGAGCTAATATAACGAGACATCATTCTCATTCTTGAGGACTGTGTTTGGTTGTATTACCGACTTTTTAC
>WBZZ01004349.1:102500-110512 GCA_019918135.1 Paulinella micropora | reverse complement strand
TCTCTCTCTCTCTCTCTCTCTCTCTCTCTCTCTCTCTCTCTCTCTCTCTCTCTCTCTCTCTCCGAGGCTCTCTACATATGTATATATATTAATATATATGTATATATATATATATATTTATATATATATATATATTATGATATATATAATATTGTAAATATATATATATATATATATATCAGAATATATATACAGTGTATATATTAAGATATTAATATTGTAAGTAACAAACTAGGTACCGTAAATGAAGTACCGGTTATATTGTATTAATCCCATCACCTATCTAGTCAACTTCAAGTCCTAAGCTGCCACTTCAAGTGATCACTGCACTTCCGAATCCTTGGCGGCAATGTCAATATTAATATATTGTATTAATAATACTAACCTTACAGAGTCTGACTGATATCAAGTTAATAGTTTACTAGAACGCTTGAAGCGTTCTCAATGTCATGAAGTGACAACAATTTTGATGCAAGCGGGGTCCGACCGTGCCGATAATCAGCCCCTAGCTAGCTGAGAACCTGGACCAGGCAACGCAGCACTTATTGCAACGATTCAGAAGGGATAGTGAGCTGAGTAGTACCTATTAATATTATTAATAATATTAATATTAATAATATATAATATCTTTTGAAGACACCTCTTCACTCTCCTTTAGCTCTTGAAGTTTTTTTTTTTTTTTTTTTTTTTTTTTTTGAAGTTTTTTTTTTTAGTTTTAACGCTTCATTTTTATCCTCTTTTGTATCTCTTTGATACCGCTTTCATTTTATCTCTTCAACTTCCTACTTATTCCCACAAGTGGCAAGTATTTTACTAAAACAGTGCTTGCGTAAAATATATTTTTTTTACGCAAACACTTTTAATAATACAATACTTGCCACTTCTAGGAATAAGTGGGTCAAGCGTAAGAGTAGAATGGAAGAGTATCAAAAGATACAAAAGTGAAAAAGTGAAGCGTAAAAAAAAAAAAAAAAAAAAAAAAAAAAGGAAACTTAGAAAGAATATTAATAAAAACGAAAGAGCATGAAAGAAAGAAAGAAAGGGGAAAAACTTTTTTAAAAAAATTTAAAATAATAACAATAATAGTGCTTCTCTGTCAATGGCTGATGCATTTCTGCACATGCGCCTCCATCGTCTCACCCGTGAGGGGAGTACGAAGAATTGACGATAGGCTGTAATGACACCCCCGCAAGGGCAGTTCCAACACTTCCAGACGGGCCGGTATGTTCAATGAAAATACTGGTCCAGACGGACCGGTATGTTCAATGAAAATACTGGTGGCACCGACGGGAATCGAACTGGCGACAGGGCCCAGATGGTAGAACTTGACCACTGGGCTATCACGGTGTCCATAATAATAATAATAATAATAATAATAATAATAATAATAATAATAATAATAATAATAATAATAATAATAATAATAATAATAATAATAATAATAATAATAATAATAATAGTAATAATAATAATAATAATAATAATAATAATAATAATAATAGGCTTCCTCAGACTATAGCATCAGATCCAGATCCTGGACATGTGCCTCCATTGGGTCACCGGGGTCAGCGATCCCAACGCATTGTCAGAACACCAAACAGACATAGCAGCAACAGCAACAGCAGGGGCAGATGGGGGCTGTGAAGTGCATGAAGAGCTAGATGCGAGGGTGTTAGCTGAAGAGAAGAACTCCGAGACACTACGCTGCGCTCCCGAACCCCTCTCTCTAGCCAGGACGTCCACTCTGCGCGGACGGCCGCGCCGCGCAACATCAACGTCACTTGGGGAGAGGGTGGGACAGAAGCTGATGGAACCTCAGTGAGGTCAATCACCTCCTCGCCCCCATCCTCCACCCCAAGCTCCTCCCTTTTACCCTCCCTAGCAGACCAACACTCAGACACATATGATCCAAACAACACATCCAACTTTGGAGGGGGACGCAACGCTGTAACCCCTAACAACGCAGCAAGCCTAAAGTTACTGCGGAAGCGCGACTTCCCCTGAAAAAACTTACAAAACAATCGTGATTGATCCACAGGCGACATATCATCCCAACCCTGCCGCACAGAGCCCTCCCGCTCCCGCCCAAGCAACACATCCTCCACCACAACCTCACCGCCTACGACCTCACCACCCTCCTCACTCCCTCCATCCCCCTCAGCAGCCCCCACAGCCATGCCACCGAGCCTCTGCATACTCAGCAACAGCTGCTTACGTCTCCCCTCATGCATGGGGCAATCCCATAAGAAGTGCGCAAGGGACTCATTGACATCATCGTGACAACAGAAGCAGCGAGGGGACATGCCACTGACCAACTTGCTGCGGTACAACCGAAGGCGGTTGTTGCAGCTGAGCAACCTTCTCCGAAGCAGATTATAATGCGCATCATCAAGGGCTACCCATCTTGGGAACTCCTTAGTTCCAAAGACTTGTCTTAGGATGACTCGCAGGCCATCAGTAAGATCGCTGCCTGCCTCTCGCTTGTCCCACATCAGTTGCTGCACCATCTTGACGTCCTGCTGAAGGGCCCACTTGTCCACAGTCGAACTCCAACCCTCGAGGTCCTTCTCTGAGCTATTTAGGAGCTCCTGAAGCCCTTGTTGTAGATCCATTGAGTCCCTGATAGCGCCTTCGGCCTCCGCAGTCCAGTCGGATTTGACTTGAGATGCGATGACAGGAAATCGCTCCTCCGGTAGAACACGCAGCCGTCCATAGAACTTCAGTTGCGCCGCCCGCCGCAAACGCTCCGCACTCAAAGAGCGCGCCAGAAAGAGTGTAATCCACTTGCTTGTCTTAGGGCTGATGCCGAGAATCATCCTCATGGGGCGCAGCATTGCTGCCTCCAGCTTGGTGAGCTGCGATACGGGGGCACGCCAGACATCGAAGGCGTACTTCAGCTTGGCCCCCACAAGTTGATTCCAGCACATGAGACGATACCTAGCTTGTATCTCATCTGCACACCACAAAGAGTACCAACCTGCGGTGGCGACTTCAGTGACACGCGTAGCCCGCAGGGCCTGCTCCTTCCACTTCAGGTCGTCGGTGATAACCACTCCCAGGTACTTGTACTGACTGGTGACACAAAGCTTCTGGCCGCGAAACCACACCACGGGCTCACCTCGCTCCCTGATACTTGGTCGTTTCGCCTTGCTCGACGTGTAAATGGGCATGATTTCCGTCTTGCCGGGCTTCAAGTTGACTTCCAGCCGGTAATCTTCCGCGAACTTGGCCACAACATTGACCATCTTCTGGAGCTCGGTGCGACTGTGAGCGATGAGGGCCACGTCGTCCGCGTATAGAAGTGCCTTGATGTCGTTCAGCCGCTTCACATCCGTGATCTTGAGGGCACTCGCCAGCCGATCACACAGCTCATCCATAAAGACGTTGAAGAGTGTGGGAGAGAGAGGGGACCCCTGTTGGACGCCTACACCCTCCAGTACTTCGGGGGTGAGTGCTCCATCAACTAGCACTTGCGACGAAGTCTGCTCGTAGCACCTGCGTAGCGTGCGCCAGAACTTGCCCCTTACACCCAGCTTCCAGAGCCTCTCAAATAGGCCATCTCTCCAAACAGACGGGAAAGCCTTGCGTAGATCGACGAACAGGACATACGACTCCCGCTTCTGCTGCTGACGCCCCTTCAACCTCTGCCAAAGGGTAAAGACCTGATCCGTAGTGCGACGCCCCGGGCGGAAGCCTCCCTGCTCTGGACGTAGCTTATCCGGGCCATCCACGAAGAGCGTTAGACGAGTAGCTAATAAGGACAGATACAGCTTACCAAGGCAACTAATAATCGAGATATCCCTCCAGTTGTCAGGATCCGTAGGATCCCCACCCTTGGGGATATTGACGATGATTCCCTTGCCCCAAGCTTTTGGAGTCCTCTCGGCTTCTCGAATCCAGTTGAAGTACTGCGTTAAGTAGCCATTGATGTAGGCGCCGCCATACTTGAGCATCTCGTTCTTCACTTTGTCCTCGCCACAAGCTTTGTGGTTATTCAGGGCACGTTGCCTTGCAAGGACCTCCTCTTGCGTGAACGGCTTGTCCAGCTCTTCGCAAGTGTCTTCACCTACTTCGTGCTCCTTCATAGCCCGGGCCACCTCATCTCTGAAGCGATCGTTCCAGTGGAACTGCCGCTTAGCTTCGGCTTCCTCCCACTCCAGCGAGCCTGCTTCTTTTCCGGCAGCGTACACGCCAGTGAGCCATCCTCCCTTTGCACCGGCGCGGAGACCTTCGTTCTGCGTGCCCCGCCAAGCCGCTTCGCGAGTAGCCAAAAGCGCTTTGAGGATTGCTCGCGTTGACATTTGACCGCTTCTTCCTGCACTTGCTTGAAGGAGGCGGACTTCTTGGCCCGAGTTGCCTTCCGAATTTGCTTGCGGAGCCGTAGCCAATTCAGACGGGCTTCCGCATTCGATTCATCCCTCCTGTATGCTGCGTAGGCCTCCCGGCGCTGCTGAATGAGCTCCTTTAGCTCCCCGTCGAACCAATTGTTGGTGAAACGGGGTCGTATACAACTGGAGCCAAGGACCCGGTGCGCCGCCATACGGAAGGACTGCGCCACTCGCTCGGTGACGTCATCTACCACCCGTTGGCTGTCGGCACCACCCGATAGGTCAAGCTCAGGCAGCTGATGCACTCCAAGCTTCTGTAGGCAATGCTGGAATACGTCATCGAACTTGTCGCGTAGATAATCCAGCGCTTGCTTCGCAGCGTGATCATTACCCGAGACACCAGCACCAATAAGCTTATCAACACGAAAGGACCTGTAAGGTTTCGCAGCCCGCTTTGGCCGGCGCTGGCCGCTCCACGTCAGTTCGGCCCATACTGCCTTGTGGTCCGTATCAAGATCATCTTCGCATACTCCGAACTTTGCTCCAGATGCCAAGCCAGGCGACGCGCAGATGTAATCGAGGAGGTGCTTGCCTGTGCCCATGCCGCGCTGCTCACGCCGGGACCACCAGTAGGACCCTTCCACTGGGCACGAGAAGCCGCTCAGATTTCGCAGGCCCGTAGCGACGAGGACAGCCGCGAGTCTCTTGCCGTTCTCCGAACGTACCGGTGCTCCCTTATCATCGACCTCCCCGTGCTGACCGACGATGCCCTCCTCTTTTCGGCTGCATGCCGGCCCGAGCTTCGCGTTGGCATCCGCCACCGTGACCACAAGACCTTTGGCTCCAAAAAAAGCTATAGCTGCCTGCCAGGCCGCATACGCCTCTGACGACTCTTCTTCCTGCGTTTCCTGGGGAAAGTAGCCGTTGCCCACATAGATATCCTGAGCGCCGGTAACACCCGAGGCGATACGCAGCCACACTTGCTGCCGGTGGTCGACGGGGGCTGACACCAGGTTGCAATACGGACCAAGGAAGTTAGCCACCGCGAATAGAACCCCACCCTTGCAGCGATTTTTCTCGCTGACCTCCGCAGGTTTTCCAAAAATCCGGAATCCATCCAGGCTGCATTTGGAAAGTTGCTTCTTGCCCATGCGGTGCTCCTGAGCCCCGATGACTAGCCAGCCCTCGTGCTTGTAGAATGATGCCCATTCCGCCGTGCCTACGTTGTCGTATCCCGTTTTACCCTGCCAGTTGTGACTCGCGACGAGTAGCTTGAAGCCGGTATCGAACTGCTTGGAGCGGTGCTTCTTGGCTCGTTTCCGGACCCGACGGCCGCGCTTGGCTTCCGCCCTCGTGCTGCCCCCCTCTGCAGGTGCTTGCGCAGGTTGGTCCCCCACTGCACTGGCCGCCGAATGCAGGGGCACCACATGCATATCAGCACACTCAGACACACACTTAGGTGCATCGGCAGCCAATTCCGAAGACACCACCTGCACATCATCGACACATTCTTCATGCAGAGGCAAGACGCGATATCCCGTCGCAGCTTCCTCCTTCCGGACCGCCGCTTCCCCACGCAGATGGATGCGAATAAGCCTTCGGACACGTTCCCTGTCCCTGAACCTGCGCCCAAGGGCCACATTGACCCCTCTGCCGAAGAATTTGAGATGTTTGAGTTGCTGCAACGCCGTCTGCCTGCTGTCATCGTCCTCGTAGACCAGCTCCAGGTGACGAGACATTCGCTGGCCTTGCCACTCCATTACCGGGACCACCAGACCAAGACCGCTCATTTTGGAGGCGATCTCCTGTAGATTGGCGCGTTCTGAGAGCCCCCAGACAATCAGATTACGCCCGTCCTTGTCGTACCGATCTACCCGCCGGTACCGTCGAGGCGGCGGTGCCATCTGCCACATAGCGCCGCTCGCCTTATGTTGAAGCGCCGACCCGTGTGCCAGGTTTGGGGAGGAAGGATAAGGCGCAGCTAAGATAGCCTCTCCACGTGGTTCAGGAATTCCGTCATATACGCGAGCCCTCATCCTCCCATCCTGGGACATCGGGCCAGAGCCCGTCGAAGAGGCATTCCCACGGGGATTGTCCAGGTCTTCGGCGATTCTACCTTGTCCCATAAGGGCCACAGTGGTAGCTCCGTGCTTCGCGTATTTGTAATCCATTGAGAGTAGTAGACGGCCAATGTCGCTGGCCATCACCGCCGCGCCTCTTTACGCCGAGGAAAGCGCCCGTCCATGCAAATAGCATCGGCGGTATCTGCAACACACACTACACGCATTTCCGCCGGTGTCACTGGACGCAGCCGCGTCGCTTCGTGCCCTTCGGCGCCCGCCAGCACCCCCAGCGTCGCCAGAACCTGCCTCACGCACTACACACACTCTCCATCGCATCGCCAACGCCTCTACTCTCATGCCTTATGGACTTTCAGCTGCTCCTAACAATACACATCATGAGGTACGGGTGTCCCCGAGTGGAGCCAGATCGGACGGCGTGCCGCTGAAACTCTTCCCCCACGTGGGTATAGAAGGCGCGAACCTAGCGGTACCTATAGGGTCTTACAGACAAGTATAGTAATCCCAGCCGAAGCTGCTCAGTTAGAAATGCAACGGTGGAGGGTGTGAATGCATGGGGCAAGGCACGGCAACGCAGCAAGGCACTGGCAAGGCATTGGGACCGACTGAAGCCCCTCTCCAACGTGCGCTCATCATGTGTTCCAGTTAGGCAACCCCGAAGAAGCGAAGATAGGGAGGAGACAAAACCCAGATAGGATGAAGATAGGATTAACATGAAGCCGAAATGGAGCCGAGTTGGAACAGGTCAACTCAGCCCCATCTCGGCTCAATGTGAATCCTATCTTCAACCCATCTCGGTACTGTTTCCTCCGAATGCTCACCTCAACAAGATCACCAAACCGGAACTGGAAGCCCCCAGGCATTTACTCGGCAGGAAATTCGGCGAAAATGGGCTAACCAGGAAACCAGACCCAAACCAACAGCCAAGAAAAACGAGCCAACCAACAATCCAACAGACAACCCCACAACCTGCCTGGCCGAACCCCTACCGAGTAAATGCCCAGTTGAGAGTTGCGCATATCCCGGTGACCGCCCTCCCCAAGCGGTCACCTTGGTGGGGAGAGGCCCAACCACCTCCTCTTCCCATGGAGTGCCATCTTGTGCACCCCTCCAGAATAATAATAATAATAATAATAATAATAATAATAATAATAATAATAATAATAATAATAATAGAAGCAGGAAGAGAGCGAAGAAAGATACAAAGGAAGGGGAATATATATATATATATATATATATATATGTAATATATATATATATATATTATATATACATACATATATATTATACATATACATATATATATATATATATATATATATATTACAGTAATACCAATGATGACAAAGTCCTTACTTCCCGGTTATGGTAATTGATCACTGGTGAGCTGACATAAGGTTTGCCACCGCAAACCGCGGAACAATAATTAAACTAGAGTAGGCCGGAGTCAGAGAGTCCGAGTCGTATAATATTACAGTTAAAAGATATAATTATACTACATAAGGGCTAGAACCTGAACCAGAGTGCATATAGATGGCAACATCCGATCGCGGTTTGCTCATTTCTGTCCCGGCCAAGGGCGTCGTCTCATCTTCACCCTCGC
>WBZZ01004349.1:92500-95000 GCA_019918135.1 Paulinella micropora | reverse complement strand
GTTGCTGCCGCTCTCCCGCACCTGCAGCTGGGGCAGCTTGTGCTGCTGCCCGTTGCTGTTCTCTTCCCCTTCCACGATCATGCTATTGTCTCGGTAGCGTGTCGGCCCGTCTGTCATGCTCGGGTCACGGTAGACCTTGCCCGCTTCATCCGAGGAGCCATGATAGGCGTAGGACGAGCGCGAGAAGGACTCAAACTCACCTGTACATACATACATACATACATACATACATACATACATTACATACATGCATACATACATACCTGCAGCAGCAGAAGGCAGCGGTGACTCGTCCCTGCGCAACGCGGGGTCCGGTTGGAACAGCAAGGATGGGTGCGATTGAAACCTCACCAAGGCTTGTGGTTTCTTTGCCTTTGCCCCCCACAGAGCCCAGCCCGAACCTGTGTTGAGCTCTGAGCGGTGGCGTTGCGGCGGGTAGGGCAGCCGTGGCGGGGATGGTTCACTCTCCCGGGGAGTCTGGGCAGCTCTGTTCAGACTTGTAGCGCTCGGATGGCGGCCGCAAGCGTCGGGTGAATCTACCAATGGGGGCGCAATGGCTTCTTGCTCGCGTATCTCTCGCCGCTGTTGCCAGGGCAGCATACGGCCTGTAGCATCTGGCCCCGTACCTCGCAAAGAAGTCCGTTTGATGTACGTGCCCAACTGTCCTTCTGCTGCCGCCTGTGTCTTCTTTTGCAGCTCTAGATAGATAGATAGATATAGATAGATAGATAGATAGATAGATAGATAGATAGATAGATAGATAGATAGATAGATAGATAGATAGATGGATAGATAGATGGATAGATAGATTGATAGATAGATAGATTCTTTAGATAGATACCAATCATGGTCGAACGCATTTCTTCCGTCTCCAGCAAGGGCCGCCAAGGTGAGTGTGTGAACCATAGAATGGACAGCCAGCCGAACAACAAGAGGGTAGGCATGATAGCCTGGTACCAGTGGAAGCTTTCAGGATCCTGTGTGTATGTATGCTATGTGTGTATGTATGTATGTATGTATGTGTGTGTGTAACACGAGGGTAGGCATGATAGCTTGGTACCAGTGGAAGATCTCAGACACCTTTGTGTATGTATGCTATGTGTGCCTATGTATGCTATGTATGTATGTATGTATTTATGCATGTATGTGTGTAACAAGAGGGCAGGCATGATAGCTTGGTACCAGTGGAAGCTCTCAGACACCTTTGTGTATGCTATGTGTGTGTATGTATGCTATGTGTGTATGTATGCTATGTGTGTATGTATGTATTTATGTATATATGTATTTATGTATATATGTATGTATGTATGTGTATAACACGAGGGGAGGCATGATAGTTTTGGTACCAGTGGAAGCTCTCAGACACCTTTTTGTATGTATGCTATGTG
This sequence comes from Paulinella micropora, assembly GCA_019918135.1. Lineage (NCBI taxonomy): Eukaryota > Cercozoa > Imbricatea > Euglyphida > Paulinellidae > Paulinella > Paulinella micropora. Next base: position 93,612 of record WBZZ01004349.1, on the reverse strand, counting down.
TGGGTATGTATGTATGTATGTATGTATGTATGTATGTATGTATGTATGTATGTGTGTAACAAGAGGGTAGGCATGATAGCTTGGTACCAGTGGAAGCTCTCAGACACCTTTGTGTATGTATGGTATGTGTGTGTATGTATGTATGTATGTACGTATGTATGTATGTATGTATGTGTGTAACAAGAGGGTAGGCATGATAGCTTGGTACCAGTGGAAGCTTTCAGGATCCTGTGTGTATGTATGCTATGTGTGTATGTATATATTTATGTATGTATGTGTGTATGTATGTATGTATGTATGTATGTATGTATGTAACAAGAGTGCAGGCATGATAGCCTGGTACCAGTGGAAGCTCTCAGACACCTTTGTGTATGTATGCTATGTGTGTGTATGTATGTATGTATGCATGTATGTATGTATGTATGTATGTATGTATGTATGTAACAAGAGTGCAGGCATGATAGCTTGGTAACAGTGGAAGCTCTCAGACACCTTTGTGTATGTATGCTATGTGTATGTATGCTATATGTGTATGTACGTGTGTATGTATGTATGTATGTATGTATGTATGTATGTATGTATGTATGTATGTGTGTAACAAGAGGTAGGCATGATAGCCTGGTACCAGTGGAAGCTCTCAGACACCCTTTGTGTATGTATGCTATGTGTGTGTATGTATGTATGTATGCATGTATGTATGTATGTATGTATGTACATATGTATGTATGTATGTATGTATGTAAGAAGAGTGCAGGCATGATAGCTTGGTACCAGTGGAAGCTCTCAGACACCTTTGTGTATGTATGCTATGTGTGTATATGTATGCTATGTGTGTGTGTATGCTATGTATGTATGTATGTATGTATGTATGTATGTATTTATGTGTGTAACAAGAGGGTAGGCATGATAGCCTGGTACCAGTGGAAGCTCTCAGACACCTTTGTGTATGTATGCTATGTGTGTGTATGTATGCTATGTGTGTATGTATGTGTGTATGTATGTATGTATGTATGTGTGTAACAAGAGGGTAGGCATGATAGCCTGGTACCAGTGGAAGCTCTCAGACACCTTTGTGTATGTATGATGGTATGTGTGTGTATGTATGTATGTAT
>WBZZ01004349.1:45000-47500 GCA_019918135.1 Paulinella micropora | reverse complement strand
GTGAACATCGCTCTATGTAACATTGATTTTTCTTAAACAATAAAGAAATTTTTGAATGTTTAGAAAGAAAGAAATACGATTAGTAGAAATTGAAGGAGAGAGAAGCAAGAATTCAACACATCTGTACAGAACGAGATTAAGCGAAAAAATTATATCTGTGCAAAGCACTGGCCTGGCCATTTTTCCATGATCTAGTTCTCTGAGCTCCTTACTTAATTATTACACTAGACTTCTTACATACGAGTCAAATCGACACGACCAACTAATTATTTCATTTTCAGAATTATTCTTATTACCTCAAGGTCTGTAAAAGTATCACGATCTATGATATATATATGTATAATATATATATATATGTATATATATACATATATACATGTATAGATAGATAGATAGATAGATAGATAGATAGATAGATAGATAGATAGATAGATAGATAGATAGATAGATAAGGGGTGTCTAAAAAGTAAGTTCCGGTTTTTCTATTCTCGTTCTCTCTGGGTAGAAGGCTGAGATAGCTGGCTTTATTCCATGTGCATGGCAACCCTTACAGACATCTCAAATTCACGTTTATTTCGATATTCATTGTTATTCTACGACTATTTTCACTGTGTTTGATGAAGTGGGGTGACGAGACAAAGGATGGGTGCTCGGGGGAGAGGGGATACGGGGAACATGATTACACGACGCATTTGATGGATATATATATATATACATATATATAAGGGGTGTCTAAAAAAGTAAGTGCAAGTTTTTCTATTCTCGCTCTCTCTGGGTAAAAGGCCGAGATAGCTGGCTTTATTCCATGTGCATACACTATAGGCCTGGTGTGTGAGCATTATGTGACCTATTGTCGTGGGGCCTGGAACCCCGTCGAAGGAGAGGGGGGGAAATAGGGAAATTCTTGAAAATTTGATTTGGGGTGTCCGAAAATCGGATGTCCTTCATGTTTGGTCGTCCTTTACAAAGGGATGTCCCAGAACCAACTTAAGTTGGAATGTCCTAGCATGACCCAAAGACGTTTCATAGCATGCAGCATCCCCGAGCCTTGAGCTCTTGTTCTATGATATATAAATCCCAGACGGAAGGTTTCAAAAATTGACATTGTATATTTTTTTTTAATTTTCAAGCCCGTCATTTTCGATTATTGTTTTCTATGAAAGGAGGTCTGCGATAGCTGGTTTTATTTCATAAGCACAAAGTGCAGGAGACTTGTGATAGTGTGATATACCTGTAAAAGGTATCTGGAGTGGCGAAAGCATTATCCATAGAGATTCCAAAATGCATTTTGTTTTTAGAAAATTTCTGTTGACACTCCCAAAACTCAATGAAGATTTTGGAGAAATCACATAAAATGAATTTTTAATAAGTATGTGAACGGATTACACTTGTTTCCTGGCTAGAAAATAGATAAACCTCTACAAAAAGCAGGATCATATTTTTTTTTTCGCAGTGCTGGAACACAGTTTTTGGTCAGATGGTTTGTTGTCCACACACATCGATATAAAAAATCCTTAAGCACAAGTAATTGAACACATGCTATCTACTGATTACATAACAAACAGTACATGAGCACATTCTTAAGCTGAGAAATACAACACATTTTCTGAGTTCTGGACTGCCATCTTTTCCTAGCACGATCGGCCCGAAAATCACCACAGAAAATGATTGAATTTCCGGGAATTTTTTCCGAAAAATAGTCAGAAATAGCCCAAACTTGAGGAAGCATGCAAAAGTGTAAAAAGAAAGCTTTTTTAAAAGGCTTGTAGATTTGAAAGGTTCGTATCTTAAACTAGCGAGCACCAAATTTTCACACCCCCCCTTGTCTTACCATAAAAAACATAATTTCTTTTTTAAATACATGTAACCGTCAACTGTTGCAATGGAACTCAAAATCAAAAGCAAAAAAAAAAAAAAAAAAAAAAAAAAAAAAAAAAAAAAAAAAAAAGTTAGATTTCAGTGTGATCTTTACAATAAAAAAAGAATTTTAGAAAAAGAAGCAAAACTAATTTTTTCTATAAAGCTTCCGTTTTCAAAGTCACTAATGAACAAGGAATTACGTATGGCTGTAAAACCCCAAAACCTCTTTTTCACAGCAACCCAGGCACCGCTGCAAAACAGCTGATGAGTAGCCCCCCCACTCGAGAAAACCATTGCCCCTACCTGTCTGAATGCCCCTGCACCCAAAACGTCTCAAGAAAAAGCACATATACTCAGGAAGCGCATCAAAAAAAATTCCCCTCCCATGTTTTTTCTCTTGACATCGCCGCGGCTTTTGCTCTGAAAATTTCCGAGAAACCGAGGAAAATTTCCGTACCCGTTGATTTTATTAGCGACTCCAGATTGTTACAATACAACAATACGATATTTATATAGTAACAGATAACTGTCCTAACAGTATGAAGACTGACGAATACCTAAAGTAGTGACATATGTAGTTAGCTGCCCAACAAAATTATAATAAATGACAGCGAAGTTTTCACTTAATTTCAATGTACAA
>WBZZ01004349.1:35000-37500 GCA_019918135.1 Paulinella micropora | reverse complement strand
TAAGTGCGTGAGAGAGCATAGCAAACCAGAGAAACAGGCAGAGAAAGTCATGGTAGTTTGGGAGGGGGCAGTAGTGAGAGAGCTCACACCAGAGTCGACATTCATGCCTGCCCGCCTTGTTAATGTTCATGAATTTGAGCCTCACAAGACCCCCAAGTGTGCATGGAAACATGCCCCTTGGGAGTCTGATGACGAAGAAGAGAAGAATGCTTTCTCTCTTCATCGTCATCGGATCCTCCTCCCTTTTGCTATGCATATTACATATGCAAAGAAAAAGGGAGGAGGCTTGTCCAAGCGAGAGGTGAGAAGTTTACCACAGACAGTGAGAGTTTATGAGGGCGTATGAGAGAGAGAGCAAGGGGAGCAAATTCACACACACGACATGCATATTAAGCATACGTGCATTTAAAATGTGGTTTCAGGGGGAAGAGGCACCAGAAGAACAAGACTCAAGCGATGACGACGAGTCACTTGTGGTTCCTCGTCTTCGTGTTGCATCTTCTTCTGCTGCTGCTGCTGCTGCTGCACAGCCTGCCTCACCACATCCCCATCCTTCCCCTGCCAGCCTCTGCTCCACCCAAGTCCCCACCCCCCCCCCCCCCCCCAACCTGCAAGCCCACACTCACCCCTCCCCCCCACCAAACCCAACACACCCGAACCACCTAATCACAACAAAGAGTGGATGTCCCCTCTAGCAGTAACACGCTCGCCCAGCCCTGCAAACCCCCCTGCTCCTTCCACCCCTAATGGTAACCATTCAGACTCAGTAGGAATATACAGTGCGTGAACGGTAATAAACATACGATGTAGTTGTTATACATACTCACACACCACTTGCTATATTTATGAAATAATATTACCGGCAGCTTATTCAGCGTGTGTTCTAAGTTGTTGCAGCCTAAAACCTGTTTTGAAACATAAAGTCAAGTGGAATAATACTGTCACGTGAGTAAAAAAAAATCACAGTATTAATATTAAGTAAAAATATTGCATGTAGTTCTTATACAAACTCACACACCACTTACTATATTTATGAAATACTATTACCGGCAGCTTGTTCAGCATGTGCTTGAACTTGAGCAAGCATAAAACCGGTTTTGAAACATAATGTTCATAGTGCATCATGCGGTCACAAGTGAGGAAAAAAAATCACAGTATTAATCACAAACACTGCATGTAGTTGTTATACATACTCACACACCACTTACTATATTTATGAAATAATATTACCAGCAGCTTGTTCAGCATGTGCGTGAACTTGAGCAAAGCTTAAAACATGTATTGAAACATAATGTTCATAGTGCATCATGTGGTCACGAGCGTAAAAAAAAGTCACAGTATTAATATTAATTAAAAATAATGCATGTAGTTATTATACATACTCACGCACCACTTGCTATATTTATGAAATAATATTACCAGCAGCTTGTCCAGCATGTGCGTGAACTTGAGCAAGCTTAAAACCAGTATTGAAACATAATGTTCATAGTGCATCATGCGGTCGCAAGTGTGTAAAAAAAGTCACAGTATTAATATTAATAACTAATACTGCACGGCCAGACGATATTAATAGCAAATATTAATGTATTAATGTAATTCAGAAGGAGAGCACATAAATTTAAAGATTCAACTGCTCTACGATTGTTTCCTGACGCTGGACTACGAAGTCGTACGTCTCGCCAGGCTCCCGGCGGTCGTTGGTGCAAGTGCGCTCCATGTGGCCCAGCATGCGGCCTTGTTGAGCAAACGCCTGGCCGCACCACGAGCACACAAAGTTCTTCTCCCGCACCTCCACTCCATGTTCTATAAGCAGGTGGGCGACGCATTGCTTGGTAAGCATTTCCATCAAAAACTTATTACGGCGGCTGTTAGAACGAAAATAATTCTGTCCTTTATGGTTGTTCCTCTGTTCTAATTATAAGGACTGGCAAGAAGCCCAGTAAATTGAACCATGCCGAACTAAGAAATCCTTTGCGTGGCAGCATAACCAGTGGATGTAAGGGGTAATGAACTTGTTGAGGTATGTAGGGACCCACATAACGTCTTTGTGCAAAACATCCCTCTGCCCACCCCCCGATCAATGGGTCCCGCACAGGGAGCTTAGTCTTTGCATCCCGCACCTTTGCCTCGGGGTGCTGTTGTCCTTTTCCCCCCCTCACTTCCCATACACCTGATTCCATTTTGGGGTGCAATAGTTGCGCACTTGTCTCTGTAAGCAGTCTGAACACCGTGGTGGTGTACTCCTGCCATTCCCAAGCTTGCTGCGAAGAAGAAATTGTGTCTGGATTGTTGAGTATCAACCACTGACAGTACCACACGTTCCAAAATTGTTTAATTCTGTCACACCTACCTAAACGCAGAAGCGGCGAAAATTCAACTTTATCCTCCAGCACTTGTCCAAAGAGACGCCGTAGCACTTGGCCACTTTCGTGGCCACTGAATTCGTAGGTGTTAGCACCATCGCCGCCCTTGACTACAGTGATTTTTACTCCGTACACGC
>WBZZ01004349.1:7500-30000 GCA_019918135.1 Paulinella micropora | reverse complement strand
AGCACCCGAAATAATTTTCAGGACCCAGAATAATTCTTCAGGACCCGGAAAAAATTTTCTGAACCCGCAAAAATTTCGCAGGACTCGAAAATTTTCACTGGACTTTTCGTGTCCTCTTCCTGCTGCTGTTTGCTTAGACTAACTCTCACAGGAATGGACATGGGCCGAATGTTTTTCTTGCCCATGCCAGGTGACCTGGAGTGGACTAAAGGCTACGTCGTGGAATACCTGCGCCCTTGTCTGGAGGAGGAAATTCCCAAATATGTGGCAGCCCAAGGGTCTTCTTCTTGCCTCTCTTCGTCGTACGAGCAAAGTATGTTAGGTAGCAAGCAAGCGATAGTATTAGTTTCTGATGTGCTGCATTATTCTGTACATGTGCCGGCTGATAAAGGACAGTGGCACATTGCTCATTTTTGGGGCAATGACTATACAGAAATTAATTCATTTCCTACTACACTCCCCGTTTTTTATCAGTGTTTTGTTGCACTCAAAGATGGGGAAAAGATATTTAAAAATACCAGAGAGCAGAAAGAGCCCTACACAGGTAAGGTCCAAGATTGGGACTTCAGGTTGGGAACCGAGGTGTTTGATGATGGAGAGAGAAAGCAGCACAGAGGGAAAAGATCAACTCAGACAAGCTGGGAGAGAGTTCTGCTATTTGCTACAATATATAAGAAAAATATAAGTTTTGATTGCTCGTGAGCAAATAAACGTGTATTTTGATTTGTCTAAATTTCAGTTAGTGTACCTCCGGGCCGGACCACATGATATCATTAAGCACTTCCGGGACCCAGAAAGATTTCCCAGGAGCAGGCAATTTTTTCCTAGACCCGGCGATTTTTCCCGGGACCCGGCAAAAAATTTGCTGGGACCCGGTGAATTTTTTCCTACACTCTGCAATTTTCCCAGAACCGGTGAGAAATACTTTGCCTGGATCCGGCGATTTTTTCCTATACCCTGCAATTTTTGCCTGGACCCGGCAAAATGTGACTTTATCTAGATCCGGCAAAATTTGCCGGAACTCGACAATTGGGACAGTTGACTTATTTTCATCAAGACCTGAGGAATTTTCTCGTATTTGTCACGGTAGTGATGTGAATGTGTTAACTATTCTATGGTGTTGCTGCACTCTCAATCTATCTTTCTCTACATCTACACTCTCCTCCCTCTCTGTCTCTCCATCCTCCTCCCTATCTCCTTCACTCTCTTCATCTTTCTTTTCCTTTTCCTGCTCTCTTGCTTCTTGGGTATTGAGTCTCTTTTCTGCTTTTTCAGCATTCACCGAACGGTGTGCTTGTCTTTTGGCTGTCTTCGAAGATGTAATCTGCTGCTTGCCCTTAGGTCGTTTCCTCCACTTTTTGTTTCCAGACTTTGGACGAGGCATGAATGCAGGGCGAAGAAGACATATCCTGGAATTTGGAGCTGAGAGAGTGGAAACGTGGCGGGTTCAAGGGAAATAGCTTGCCGTTTCCTATTATGTCCCTGCGGACCGGCAGGCGTGAACTTTTCATTTAAAAAGTTGAAAAAGGGGGAAACTAAGGCTTCTGAACCGCAAGCTGTAAAAAAAAAGTAAAGATATAAGTAGAAAGAGCACAACTTAAATAAGTTCCCACATGTGGCAGTTTACACTAATTTTCCTCAACATGTGTCACAGTACTTTTTTTAAAAACCATTCTGAAACAGAACGTGTTCTCTTTCATTACATAATACGAAGTCAATGAGTAACATATTATTGATATTATTGCAGTGGGAACAATATCTGTGTTAGTAATTTTTTAAAAAATTATTAAAAAATCTTTTTTAGTTTTGACGCCTTAGCATCCCCCGATTTCACTGCGTTTATTGAAATGCTAACTACATATGACTCCGTAATCTCCAGACCAAGGATCATTGGACAATTAATTAGCCTTCCTCAACTACGTCCGTATTGCTATTTGGTACGTTAGCCTTATTCGTTACGGTTACTAGTATTATTAGTTATTAATACAGTCATTTAGAGTACCTTTTCTGGTACTGGTGACACTAGCTTTTTACCATTACCACTATTGCCCATATCAGGCCGTTTCGTGGGTCATTTCTGGAGGTACATCTTTTGTGTGACGTCGTCGGACTGGCGGGAATTGTTCAGTATTGTTAAATTCTTTTACGTGGGAAGCAGTTGGCAGTTAGGAGGGGGACACCCCGAGTTCCGGTCACCGTTTGCAGAAGTCGCGAGGGTTTTCTCCCAACGGGTTATCGAGCCTTGGAGCGTGACCTGTGCAACGGACCGCAGTCGTTAAAGGGGTGAGGGGTCCACTTTAAGTGACCCCATTACAGGAAAGTGCGCATTTTCAATTGTGTTGCTACAGCTGATCACTGTAGACACTACCCACGCTCTGCTTTGCTGGTGTGCAGTGCAAGGGCAAGGTGGGGGACAGGACAGAGAGCAAGACACCGAAGCGTGCAGTGCGCAGGGAGGGTGAGCCTCCTAAAGGGTGTGGTGCTTTTGTCAGCTCGGTGACATGGCCAGTTGTGATTGATTGCCGTGGTAACTGGGGGATTGAGCACCCCCCCACGGGGCACAAGTTACAAAGCCAAACTACAAAGCAGTAGGTCTGTTGTGATTGCTTGCCGTGGTAACTGGGGCATTGAGCACCCCTGGCCCACGGGACACAACGACCTACATTACAAAGTTACTGTTGAGCAGTAGGCCAGTTGTGATTGCTTGCCGTGGTAACTGGGGGATTGAGCACCCCTGGCCCACGGGACACAAAAGCTTACCTTGCTAAGTTCTTGTCGCATTCGTACTGCATCATTGCATCTACTCCTTGTATTGCTGTAGTGACTGTGTGAGGAGTGAGAGAGAGGTGTGGTGAGGGAGTGAGCTCTGAAGAACCGTGCGTAGGACACGAGGGGAGGAGCGAAAGGTGAGTGTCTAGGTGGTTGTACCAAAACAACTACAAATCTAGGTAGGTTGAAGAACTGACTTTGCAGATAGAGCTGCTAGTAGGTGGAAAGCTATCATAGGTGGTAGCTGAGGTAGCCTCAGTGTAGTTTGAGCATTAGACAGTGGTAGCACACGTGGTTGACGAGAGAGAGAGAGAGAGAGAGTAAAGTGTGGTGTGGACAAGCAAAACGCTATTCTGTGTAGTAGTGTGTGTGAGTCTGCTCGTGGCCTCTGTTGTGTTCTCTCTGCGTGGGTGTGTGTGTGGTTGCTTGCCTGTGTCTGTGCCATCAGAACAGTGTAAGCATAGCGTGACACTATCTCTATTTGGCAAGTAGAGAGCGTAGCTGTGTGCTGTGTGTAAGTGTGTGTGTGTGGAGCGTGTGTCTGTTCGAGACTGACGTTGGTTAGAAATGACTACGAGTAAGACAGACAATAAGATTACGTTCACCGGCAAAGAGTCATGGATCCTATTGCATAGGCAGGTAGTGCAAAGCTGTAATGCTAAGGCCCCTAAGGAAGTGCTGCAGGGTGCTGACGCCCACAAACAATATGTACATCGCGAAAATGTATTAGGGATACAGCTCAGGGGTAGAGAGGTGCCCCCCTTTATACTAGCTTGGGAAGAGATACCAGAGTGGAATGACTGGGCTGACTTGGACGAAGAAGTAGTAAAGGAATACTTCGAGGACAAGCCAAGGGTTCTACTCGCCTGTGGCTCATGCCCAACCCCGAATCGGAAGCCCCAAACCTTGAAGAGGCATTAGGGGTAGAGGAAGACAAGGAAACCCCAGTCAAGCGTTACAAACCGGTTTTTGGCAGTCCGAAAGATAAACCAACCACTGAGACTGAAGAAGGAAAGGAGGAGGAGGAGGAAGATGAAGGAGGAGGAGGAGGAAGATGAAGACCGGCACACCTCTGACCTCTACTCTAGTGGGTATGCTAGCACTGACAAACCTAGGCTGTCAACTGGCAAGTGCTCAGACTTAGAGGGCGACAGCAAGAGTGGGGCCTCCCGAGGACAGACGGACCCCTTTAAGGTCAAAACCCCACTAGGGGGTGCTGATCGTGCTGTCGCACTGACACGACAGGTGATGGCCTATGACGCTAGTGTACTTGCTGAGATGAGCAAGCAAAAGGAGAGGGTGTTCAATATCATCTATGACATGCTAGGGGGTGAAGCGAAGAGCCTAATGCGTGACTTAGCTGATCCGGAGAAGCTGACCTTTGGTCAAAACCCTAAGGCACTGTGGGACAGACTGCTAGCCCAGTACAAGAAAGCCGACCCCTCTGATGTTCAGGACAAGGTGAAGGAACTGAATGACTTCCTCTTTACGAGTAAGCAACAGTACGCCGGTCAGTGTGTAGAGTTGAACGCCAGGAGAGACTGGTTGGCTGATTATGGCCAAGCCCCAACCGATGACCGGATGCAGCAAATAGTGAAGGATGCGTTAGTGGGCCCAAAGCAATCTGACTCTAGGATGAAGAAAGCGTGGCAAGTCTGGGTTGAAATGACTGAACTGAACCGTAAGCAGTTCAGGTGGGACTTTGCATCCTGATGGAGGTTCGTGCAAGATCGTGCCCTGGAGCTAGACAAGAAGTTTGACCGGGCCAAAGTGACTAGTTTCACAGAGAAAGGTTTGGCAGCTCGCAAGGCCGGAAAAGGAAAACCCAAGGACGAGTGCTGGCTCCTCAGCAAGGAAGGCAAATGCACTCGTGGGGCCTCCTGCCGCTACCTCCATGTTGGAGGGAAGGTGAGAGGGGTGTGTTTCCTGTGGGACAAACAGGGGGAGTGTAGATGGGCCGACAAATGTAGGTTTGAGCATGACCCCACCAAAGCCAAGAAGACCCCTCCCAAACCGGCAGACACCCCCAAGAGAGAGAAAAGCAAGAAGAGCGAGAAGAGCAAGGGGCCAAAGTGCTTTAACTGCTTTGAAAAGGGGCATATCGCCGGGAAGTGCAGCAAGAAGTGCCGGTTGTGCGGGGGCAAGCACAAGTTGAGCAAGTGCCCGGACAAAGGCCGAAAGGAGAAGGGCGAGGCAGCAAAAGGCTCAAAAGGGGGGAGTGGTAGCGATGACTCCGAGGATGAGGAGCCGGGCGTAGCCTTAGCTCAGATGGTAAAGTTCCTAACCGGCAAGTCGAAAGACAAAGCACTCATGGCTAAACCCGGGGGTGCCAACCTTCCCGAGCCGATCATACCACCGGAGGACGAGAACAGTCTTGAGATCTTGCTTGAGGATGATGCCGACATAGATAAGATGAATGAGGGGCGATGCCATGGCGTAGCGGAAGGAAAGCGCCGGTGCGTAGCCCGAGGAAGGACCTTGAGTCTGCCTTCAACAGCCTTAGGATTAAGGCAGCCACTCTCATCGATAGCGACTATTGCGTTGAGCATCAGTACCAGCGAGCCAAGCAAGAGAGAGAATATGCCTTGCGCCGGTGGGCAGCCGACATAGCACGAAGGGATCATCTGGCTCTAATGTGCGAGATGGGAGAACGGGGTTAGAAGCCCAAATTTTAATCGAAAGTGGGAGTCATCCCCTAATGGTTGAGGCCATAGTGAGACACGAAGCAGCGAAGCGGGGTATCCCGTGGAACCGGTCCCTCTTGCCCATCATCCACTATGCAAAGCCCCGTGAACCCGGACAGTTCACAGAATGGATCATTAGCCGTCAACCGGTAACATGGGAGGCGTCTGGTGTACCCTCATGGCGGAAGGTGTACCGCCAACATGAACCTCAGGCGGGTGCACAAGCGAAGCATATGTACTTCAGAGGTGGAGTATCCCCTCTCGTGGGGGAGTTGTGCCTCCGCCCGTAGAATCGGTGCCTGTACGCGCCCAAGAGGTGAAGGGTACTCCCTCCGTCCGGTAGCACCCAACCCCCGTGGAGAGAGTAAGGGTAGACCTAGCGGGGCGAGCGGGCCGTCCGCGGTACCTGCCCCGAAGGTTGAGATTGGTTCAAAGGCCGAGCCGGCTGAGGCTGGTAGTGGTATCATGAGCCAAAACCTGAAATCTTTATTCAAGGTGAGGCCCGGCCCGGAGGACTACCAACCCGATGGTTTGGCGGACGTGGAAGATGAGCCCCCGGAGATGCAGCCTGATGCCGATCCTTCCTCGGAATCCGACGGGGAAGGGGAGCGTGAAGTTGAAGAGTCCCCGGCTAGAGATTGAGACGTGGGTAGAGCTCCGGTAAGGGTGCCGTCCCCCATAGGTCCTGACCCTAATGTTGATGCCGAACCCGGTGGTGGGAATGCTACCGCCGGGACCGATAGCAATCCGGTGACTACGCCCTCCACCAGCCCAAGCAATAGGCGTAGGTCAGTGGGCGCTCGTGCGTTTGGCTTCCTTGAGACGGTCCGAGCGTCCGTGAGTGGGATGCCCTGGTTTGCGTCCCATGCTAAGACGGTACCCCCTGCAGACCGAAAGGTGACTTCTCTGTTACCCCCTACTACTAGTACCGGTCCGTCTACGGCCCACTCAACCTCAGCTGAGCCTGATAGTCCTACCCGACTAGGTACCGGAGAGCGAGAGAGTCGACTCCGAGCCGTGGCAGAGCAGCAAGAGGAGATGCGCCGCCGGTTGCACCGTCCGGCGTTGAGCGGTGAGGAAGAAAAAGATGAAGCTGACTTCCGGAACAGGTGGGGAGAGTGGACTAGGCTGTTGTACAACTGGGCGCAGGGGAGTGAGTATCCCATGAACAAGCCTAGGTGGCCGAGACATTGGGCCGTAGAAGGAGCAGCAGCAAATAGTGCCGCCGGGTTTCAACCTCGTACTAAGCCGTTCAGAGTCCGAGAGAGGGTGGTCGGCGGTCAGAGCGTACTAGAGAAGGAATACGCAAGTTTGCCGGAAGCCGAGGGAGAAGCTGACCCGGTTGACGACCTAGTTCGTTTCATGACCGAACGCGGATGGATGGCTAATGATATTCGGCTAGCAGAACAGGCCCTCCTAGGACGGAGTGCGGACAAAGACCCCATGTTTGATTCGGGAGCTACGTTGCACTTTGTGCCGGCCGGAGCTGAACAACGCTTGTTCAACATTCAGCGAGGGATGAAACGGGTAGATACTGTCAACGGGGAGACCACCGTGACTAAGAAGGACTCATTAGACATGACGACCGTGAACGGAAAGGGGGAAAAGAACAGGTTACATCTAGGTAGTGTGTGGGTTAGCCCCAACATAGATGAAACCTTAGTCTCTGGGCCTCAGTTAGCCAAAGAAGGTTACAGTGTAGTTCTCAACAAGAAGGGAGAGGGATACATCACTAAGGCCCGGCTACCGGACGTTTCCCCAGAGCTCAAGGCCGGGGTCCTTTACATAGACGCCAAGGACAAAGTGTGGCGTTTCGTGACGTCCACCGACCAAGAGCTGGCCGCGGATAAGATTGAGGCTAGAGCTTTCTTTGGAAAGGAAATGGCTAAGGTCACGGAGTTGACTAGTGAACAACTTCACCAGAAGTTCGGAGGGCCCGGAAGCGGCATGCAGCCTCATCAGTGAAGCGTACGGGATCAAGATAGTGGGTGACAAAACCCATGAGCAAGCGGTAAAAGAGTGTAAGGAGTGCCCAGCCGCCAAAGGGGGGAAAGTGAACCACCCGGCAAGCAACCAGTTGACACAGTTAGGGAAGTTCGAAGCTGTGGCGTTCGACAAGTCCGGGTGCCTACGCAAACCCCTCTATGGTGGGATTTGGTACGGCATGGTGGGAATTGAGGCTAACACCGGGTATGCGTTTGGCCTCCTTCTAAAGGATGGCACCGCGGCACCACAAGTGCGCTTCATGCGGGAATGCATAAACTTCATTGAGACGCAAAGCGGCAAGATGGTGAAGGAAGTCCGGGTAGACGGTGAGCATGTCTCAGCTGACTTCAAGGAGCTAGTCCGGGACACGGGAGTGAGGAAGAGGATCAACACCCTCAATGAACACAACAAGAACGCCTATGCCGAAGTGTCCCAACGTGACTTTTGGCGCAAAGCGCGTCATAACCTGGTTAGGGCTCAGCTACCCTATCAGCTCTTGGGATACGCGTGGCAACACACTATCCTCTTACACAACCTTTCCCCGAAACGATCCGGTGGTGAGGTCCGGATGTTTGAGCTGATGCCCCGTGAAAAGAAGGTAAATTGGATAGCTTACCTTCATCCTTTTGGGTGTCTATGCCACATGGTCATCGAGGGCAGGTTAGGACACGACGAGAGCCGGACGCACATGGCCGCCTGGTTAGGGCTGAGTTTGGAGTATTCCGCACACCTGATCCTGTGTGAGGGTAGGGTGTTCCCATGGCGAAACGTCAAGAACTTTGACGACAACCAGCCGGCCTGGCTCCTGTTGCAACCCCTCTGGGAGAAGAAGGGACTGAGCTTGGAGCCGTTCAAGGGAGACCCGTTAGTGGAAGACGGCGACCTTGAGCAGCTGTTTGTCCCAAAGCCCAGGGTGGGAGGGACCGACCCCGGGGGAGGCAAGAAGACCCCGGATCAGGGGGAGCTTGACAGCTCTGATTCCGACAGTGAAGTGGAGGAAGCGCCCTCTGAACAGGAAGCAGTGAAAGCCGAGAAAGAGGCCCCCCAGCCCGACCCGGAAACAATAGGGGGGTTGAAGGGAAGGTGGGTTGAGACCCCAGCCACTCAGTGGGGCTGGGCTTGGGCCAAGGAGACCTATGGCGTGGGTTTTCGGGACAAGTTCGACGAGGTCAGGTGCAAGACGTGAGTGAACCTATATGGGTTAAAAAGCAGAAGAAGAACGGACCAGCCCATTGGATAAAGTTTGAGGATGACGACTCCCCAGACCATATGTTGGACTCGGAGATCTTCAAGTACCTTGCTGACAGTCCGGAGGCCGCCACTGTTCACTAGGCCGGTGAGAGAAGCAAGCTGATGAGCTAGGGTACTGGGATGACGCCCGAGCTGAGGAGATGGCTACGCTCTGGGAGAAAGGTTGCTTCCGGAGAGTCCGAGCCGACTTAGTAGACAAGAAAGACATTTGTGAAGGGCGGTTCGTTGATGCCACCAAAGAGGCAGGGCGAGAGATCCTGAAGTTCAAAAGCCGATGGACGGCGAAGGGGTTTTCCATGATACAGTGATGACATTTTGGGAAACGGGACTTCCCAACCCCGTGTGCCCTTACCATCTTGATGCTTTTCGCCCTAACAGTGTTCTTTGGCTTAGTCTTGTCAAAGTGGGACGTTGGCACCGCATACACAGAGGCGTCTGCAGCTGAGCAGGGGTATCGCCCCAGTTACATCGTACCACCGTTTGGTTTAGAAGAGCCGGGGTATGTGTGGGAAATGCTCAAAGCCCTCTATGGCAGACCGGACGCGGGCCGCAAATGTTGGTGGTACAAGCTAGTCCCGTTTTTAGAAAGTTTAGGCTTTACGGCTCATGTCGCTTTTCCTTGTTTCTTTTGGCGCTTGCTACCCGGTAAGGATAAGCCTGACTTTGCTTTCGTACACGTCGACGACATAATGGGATCGTTCAGTAGCAAGGAGGAGGAAGCAGATTTCTTAGCCGCCGGTAAGAAGGCCTTTAGGGTCTTTAAGCAGGAGGCTCCGACCGGGGTGGTAGGCCTGAACATAGAAGATAAGGAATACTGTCGACTAGCCCGTACGATCAAGATCTCCCAGGAAGATTTCATCAAAGAGGCAGTTGGGAAGCTGCAGTGCACCGGTTTAGCTACAGCCGATTCGCCGTGGTTGATGCAGGGGGTACGAGCCGGGAAGCAATCAGTGCTAGAGCAGTTCTCGCCGCAGCACATCGTAGGTGTCCTCTTATGGACATGCATCACTCTGCACGAGGTTTTGGGCCCATTAGGAGAAGTGGCCACCCATGCCTCCAAGCCTGAGTTGTTCAATTATCAGCAAGCCGAACAGGTCGTACGGTACCTTAATGGTACCCGATCTAAAGGCATTCGCTTCACCAAGGCGAACGGCACCCGCTTGATGTCATGGGCTGACTCAAGTTGGAAGGGTACAGCCGAAGATCGCCGTGCCCGCCTAGCGGGGTTTCATCTTTCTTGGTGGCTCGGTGCTACCATTCTGCCTTAAGCGGAACGTGTCCGTGGCCCTGCCCAGTGATGCGACCCTGAGAGCGCGAGTGGATGCAAAGGCGAGCGCGACACAGGACGAGCTGGTGGCGACCGCGACCGGGTGCGGCGAGCTGGAGAAGGTGGCGGATGGCAAGCGTCTGGTGCCGGCCGCGCCGGAGGCGTCCTCCTGCGAGGCGGAAGTCTACGCGATGGTGGAGGCTTACCACGGCCAGGATAAAATATCTAACTTTGTGCAGGGCATCGCTGGGGGACGGGTCGCAGACGCGCTGGGGCCGTACGGGTGGGGGCAGCCCCCCATCCTGTACGGCGACAACCAAGGCGCCCTGGACCTCGCAGATACAAATGTGTTTTCTAGGAAGCTCTGGCACGTGGATCTGCGCTGCGCCATCGTCAACCAGAAGGTGGACGCGGGCCTAGCCGTCAACGAGAAGGTGGCGTCAGCGGACAATGTGGCCGACGTCAACACCAAGCCGTCGCGTGGGGAGCCCTGCCTCCGACTGGTGCGGCCCGTGGCGAGCGACTAGCTTCGTCTGTGGCGTGATGGCGCGCGCGCGCGCGCGCCGTGGGACTTCCTTCAACGTTGGGACTTTCAACCCGTGGACTCTGGATAGGACTCTGGATATGGTAGGACTCTGGATAGAGTAGGACTCTGGATAGAGTAGAACCTTGGATTAGTACCCGATTGCAAGGGGATAGATTTTAGTAATTAGGCGACTAGATTGCCGAACTCCACAAGCTGTGGAGACGTAGGCTAGCGCCTCTACTTGCATTGTTAGTCATATATTGTGCACGGTTGTGCTGATTGCGCATTAGTTGTTAACAGTGTAGCTATATTGCCGAACTCCACAGGAGACGTAGGGTAGCTTACTTTGCGCTTGGCTTATTTGCGTAATCTAGTTATTAGTTGCGCGTTGCATTATGGACACTGACTCGTAAGGAAGCCTAATTAAGGGGGAGCATTGGACAATTAATTAGATCCTTCCTCTGTCGGCCGGCCCGTACATTACATAGTGGCATCAAGTGTTGTCCGGCTTGTCGTTACTTGACTCTTATGCTTGGTCTGCCCCTCTACAGTTGAGGTACGACTAAGTGTCAGAGTAGCTGTTCCGGTTACATCTGGAGCCACTAACAAAAATTGAACGGGGTTTTGCTTTTGCTTTTCGTGAGGTTCACGAAAAGCTCAAGTTCTCACGTTTTTCTTGCCTTGTTTTTCTTGAGGTTTTGACACATCGGAATTTCCGACAGAAAAGGGTGTTGACCTTTTTCAAGTTTTGCTTTAGACAGTTGAGCTCTCCTTAGGGGGAGAGGGATAGAAACAGATTGTGTGTGAGGTGTAGGAGCACGCACATTTGTTTTGTATTCGGTTGGAGGAAACATGTGTCACCAGCATAACTCATAAGCTGTGTGTGGAGCAGTTGTGTGTGTGTGCTGTGTGTGTCATTTGTTGCTTTCTCACATCTCTCTTCTCTTTCTCATTTCGATATGTTACCACGTGAGAATAGGAGGAGGATGTTGACAGCAAGCAGCCCTTATTCTACACCAGCGTATACTAGGGGGGGGGTGGGTCTTTGGTACCTTCCTCTCTTGGTACACGTTTTATGGGGGCAGGAGCCCTCACAGCGTCGAGTTCATCAACAACAGGGGGAACACCTCCCTCTTTGCACTTCATCTCTGCTCGTCTGGAAGACGATTTGAAGACGATGTGGCAGTTTCGTCTCACAGGTGATAGTTGGGCGGACCAGTTACCGTCCACAAAGGCATTGAGACGGTCAGACAATGCATTAATGCTATCTCGCCTGGTTCGACGACGAACGTGTGGGACACACTTGTGATCGGACGCACCACAGTGGCCCATGTTATGGTGGCAGCAGAGATGGTGGTTCAGATTGCAGAAGCTGTGGGCATGGGGACCCACTACTGGACGCCTGAGAGGCTGGATGCGTCCAGATTGATGGCATCAACGGAGGGAATGGTCGATCTCAATATAGCGAGGTTGGGACAAGTCCAAGCTGAAGCCTGGAGCACCACTGCCATGGCTGGAGACCTTTCTCTTGACTGTGTCAAACGTCACTGACAGCCTGTGTACGACTTGGTTGGCTGTTGGCCGTCTTGGGATGTCTTGGATCAAGGGCATCCAAGATGGACTGAAGTGCAAAAGTTTGCTCAGTTTCACAGTCAGGTTTGGGCCAGAGTGTCACCCACTGTGCACGCAATGGGCAACTGTATTTTTCGGCCCAAGAGTGGTGTTGGGGCTAAAGTGCTCTCAATAGACGACGTGTTCACGCCCATTTTCGACGCAATGGATGGCTTCTGGGACAAGGCAGTCTCAGGGACAAAGCCCACTTGGGCTACAGCGGGATCGTCTGAAAATCTCGTCACGTTGGAACGATTGCTGGTAGTGGATGCCATCGTTTATATGGCCAAAGCTTTTTATCATTTTGCTGTGGCTTGGGATGGCCAGGCAGAACGACGAAAGCTTGCGGTTTCGTCATGGAACTGTAAGATGGAAAAGAACGACGAGGAACGACGTCGTACTATTGAGCGTCACCAGAAGGATGTGGACCGCCTTCTGGGTGACCAGAAGGCTTTTGCTCTGGACAATCAGAAGGTTGCAATTCCTAGGCATATCTCTGAGCTTCGTATGTGGCTGACAGAGGTACGTCGGGTCTGTCGTTCAGCTAACATTTATACGCCTGAGGATGTGGCCATAGTGGCTGATAGGTTCTTTCGTTGTCAGTCATCGGTGGACAACGAATGGCTTATGCAAAGCGAGGTGTGGGCAGCTTTTTGGGGAAAGCTGCAGTCTACTCGGTTCGACGCCATGTGTGTCGATAGTATTGGTCTGATGCTCGCAGAAAGTGGATGGTGAATAAGAAGCCTGTACTCCACTACATGTTCCAGAGGATAATGGACATGGTGATTATGCTCACACCTGCAGAAGCCTTCAAATTGACGGCTGTGGCATTGTTCGATCTGGCTACGATCAGAAGGGATGGACTGATCCTGGTGAGGCACCTTATTTGAAGGGTGAATGGGAAAAGTTCAGGGTATGGAACCCTCTCACTTCAGATGGCGGCGACGCACCGGCGTCTATGGGAAGAGATATCCCGGGCAGGCACGGGAATGAATCCGTGGATCCCTCATGGAATTTACGGGGGTCATCGGATGCGTCCTCAGCAAGGTCGGCTGCTAGTTCTTCGTCGAGCTCGTCGTCTAGTTCGAGCGATCGGTCGGATCGAGGGCACCTTGACAACCGACGTAGTCGTTCAAGGTCAAGAGATCGTCGTAGTGATCGTGAGGTCACTCATGTATCGGGCGGTCGTCATTACGACGAGAGGAATGAAGCCCGAGATCGACGAGGATACGATCGAGGAGGGCATGTTCGTGGCGGATACGACCGAGGACGACGCGATTCACGGAATCGAGATAGGTCACCGGAGCGGAGCCGAGATCGATCTCCACCGCGACGTCGGGGAGGGCGTTCAGATTCACGGGAACGTCCCAACTCAAATCGGAGCCCGCAGTGGGGCGGCAATCAGGGTAGTTCCCTTTTTCCTAATGCAAATGTGTATGGGGGGGGGGGGTGCGGGAACTTTTCCCTCATCGCATATGCAGCAGGCGGGAGCAGGTGCTTACTATGCGGGTCCAGCTCCGGGGCAGCAGTTACCAGTAGGCTACGTGCAGCCGATGCAGCAGCAGTTCTACCAAGGGCAGCCACAGCAGCAGGTGGTTGCTTATGGGGGACAGTCTTACATCCCTCCAGCACCAATCTTGCCTGCTCCTGGTATGCCGATGGGAGGCGGTCAGGGGACCGTCGGAGGGCAGATGCCTCCGCAGCAACAAGTCCAGGGTATGGCGTTTGGTATAACGCTAGTTGACATGTTGGTGAATGTGCAGGGCAAAGCATTAATGCAAGTGCGGGGCCAGGGATCCCAGGAGGCAATCCCAGCGCCTGACTCGGAGGTCGGGAGGGAGAATAAGTCAGGTGAGTTGCATGTCGGCCACGGAGGCGACATGGTTACTCATGACCTGCGATTTGATGATAGGACACGCGTGGTAACGCGGGGAGTCCAGGAAGCTACGGACGCGGTGGCCTTGGAAGGCCAGGATGGACAGAATGAGCAGGTTGAGGACCTTGATAGTCACAGAGACACTAAAGGCACGGACCTTAATGTGGAGTTAGCGTCGGAGGCGCTTGAAAGTAAATATTTTGGTGGTTATGAAGCACTTTCAGCGGACGGGTGTGGCCCGGGGAAAGCTGAATTGCCTTTATTATTCACTAAAATTTTTATTGAGGATGTACAGCAGGAATGCATTGTGGGCAATGATACAATGGCATCTCTGAATGT
The DNA here is from genome assembly GCA_019918135.1 of Paulinella micropora. Classification (NCBI taxonomy): domain Eukaryota; phylum Cercozoa; class Imbricatea; order Euglyphida; family Paulinellidae; genus Paulinella; species Paulinella micropora. The sequence continues at coordinate 15,691 of WBZZ01004349.1, read as the reverse complement.
ACTCGGGAAGGAATTTATTGAACTATGGAGCAGGGAACCATGGTTTAGACACGGGTTTCGGCCGTGTCGGTTGAGGATCAAGGGAGTGGGAGGCATGCCCGGGGTCTCAGGGTCAGTCATGCTTACGTTCCTTTTGAAAGACGGGAAGTCTTTCTCTCATCGGTTTTGGGTCGTCCCAGCCTTTGCTGGTGGTCTCCTGTTGGGGCTGCGGAGCCTCAGACGAATGCACGCTCGGATTTATACGGATCTGAACGTGGTGCAGTACGGTGGATCCGAGGTGGCTCCGCGGTACGAGGTAGTACCGTATGAACCTTTACGGCGGGAAGGCCAATGTGCGGTAGCGCACGATTTGGATGTGAGTGTCTCACCAGTCATGCGCGCTGACTGGGGGTGGACAAAGGTGGTGTCCGAGGGCACGGAGCCTTCGGTTACACCCCACATTCAGGAGCCTGTAACAGCCTCGTTCTTCCATGTATGAACAGTAGAGTCGGGGGACTCTGGGGAAGCAAGTGTGGTTGCTGACAATTCTGACGACAAGATACAGGAGACGGAATATGTCATGACCACAACCTTTGGCTGGGCCTACAGGGACCCACGCGACGTGAGGGTCGTGAACGTGGACTGTAGGGATTCCGCAAAGGATGAGGCGGTAGTGGCCGCGATAGACGCGAGGTTGGAACACCTCTACGCAGCAAAAGCGGAATTGTTGCGAGGTACGATTGCGGGCATGGAGGATGCCGGTGATCAGCATGTCTATATAGATGTGCATTCGATCACGACGTCTCATGTGGTTTGGAATGTTACCCAACATAAGCTGCCGGTCAAGCAGCCTAAGCCGATCGTAGAAGCCTTCTTGAAGAGTCACTGGGATGATAATTTGTTTTTCCCTAAGGGAGTCAAGGCCATTAAGGAGGTCTTGAAAAACAGGCTATCGGTGGATGATTTCACTATAGTCATCCCAGTGGGAACTCGGACGGAAATGTTGTGGCAGGATATAGAGGATCATCTTATTGATGACCCGGTCCCGATCCCACATAGAGGCAATAAGCTGGTCTTGGCTTTACGATTGGGGACGAAGGAGAAGGCGTTGGCTTATGGGGCCAAGTTAATGCAACGTGAGATGGCGGATGTGAGAAAGCAAGCCTTCTCTTGGATATCGGGTATATATCACCGCACGCATGCAATGCAATATGCCATTATCATAGATCATGTGGCACAGCTTGCCCAGTGGAGAGGCAAGGAGGAAACTAGGTACCATGGGACGATGGTACGTGAGGATGAGCGGCCTATTCCGATGGAGGATGTGGCGCAGTTATCACGTAAGGCCTCTCATAAGGAGATTGAGGAGGCTAGGATAGCCGCGGAAAAGGCTATTGCGGAGAAATATAGTACTTGGGAAGGTACTATGAAGGAGCGAGATGCACTCAAGGGTATCTTGGAGAATAATATGGAGGTATTTGGGCCTCTTGAGGCGGGCTCTGTTCGGGGTTACGAGGCTAACTTTGGACGGAAGCTGGGTGAAGACGTGGTGGGTCACAGGAGACCGTCACGTATGAGCTATCACGAGGATCGGATGGCTCGGGAAATCACTCAGGAGCTTTTGGAGAAGGACATCATTGAGGCACGCTTATCGGAGGTGTCTTCACCTGTGCGTATGGCGCCCAAGCCGGATGGGTCCTTACGTATGTGTATCAATTACTATAGGATCAATAAGATTCTGAAGCAGATCGAGACACCGGTACCGGATCTCAGGAAGGGGATCAACCGGCTCAAGCATGCGAAGGTGTATACTACGCTTGATCTTAAGAGCGGGTTTTGGCAAATCCCTCTTAATGAGTCATGTCGGTATCTCACAGTGTTTATGGTCGGAATGACTACATACGTGTGGAAGGTATTACCGATGGGTCTTAAGTGCTCTCCGGGTCTATTTCAGCATGCTATGACTAAGATGCTGGGGAAGGAGTACGACGATGAGGCGACGGTGGTTCGTCTTGGGTCGACGGAGGATTATGCTTTCTGTTACATAGATGATATTATCATTTATTCAGAGAGTATGGAGAAACACGTGGAACACGTGCAGGACGTCTTGCGACGTATAATCGCGTTTGGATTGCGCTTGAATGCACCGAAATGTGACTTCGCACAAAGAAAGATACACTGTCAGTACCTGGGATATGAGATCTCAGAGGGTCGGTGTGCGATTGCATATGAAAAGAGGAACTATGTAGCGTCTATGCCGATGCCAAAGACTCGGACGGACTTACATTCCTTTATATCGCTGGCTCAGTATTATGGTGAATTCATTCCGGGGTTTGCGGAAAGAGTAGCGGTGGTCAGGAAATTCCTGAAGCAAGGGGTCGGGGACGACCCATGGCCGGAGGAAGTCACGAGAGTGATAGCGGAGCTCAAGGATGAGGTCGCTAAAGACCCAAGGCAGGGAGGTCGAGTTCTTATGTTACCTGACTGGAAGGAACAGTTCGTGCTCGACACTGACGCGTCTTCGTACGCGGTAGGAGCGGTGCTTCAACAGATGGACAAGTCCATTGGGCAGTTGCGGCCCGTTATGTTCATCAGCCGGCAGCTGATACCGGCGGAAAAGGAATACTGCACAAGGCAGCGGGAAGCACTCGCTATAGTGTGGGCTTTCCAGAGGTTGCGGGAATACCTGTGGGGTACTCCTAACATTTTGGTTAGAAATACCTGTGGGGTACTCCTAACATTTTGGTTAGAACGAACCATCATAACCTGCTATGGCTCATGTCTGGAGATCATACAGGTAGGTTGGCCAGGTGGCAGTTGGAATTGGCGGAGTATGATTTCACCATTCATTACATCAAGGGCAAAAGGAATGTTGTCCCTGATTTTTGTTCTCGGTATGAGGACAAGAGTGGACAGAAGGATAAGGCCGTTGATGATTTACAGCGACGTAATACGGTCAAGGAGGTGCGAATGGCACAGTTTGAATTTCGAACGCCGGGGGCGGTGTTCGCAATCATGTGTCATGATGTGGATTTACATGATTGGGAGGAACAGGGAGCGGAAGACACCAAGTTGCCATCGGGGCTTTGGTATCATCCGTTCACACATAATAACAATCAACGTGACACGCGCAGCGAGGAAGTGTCTGCGTTGGAAGCAGTCGAGGTAGCGGCACGAGACAAATGTGCATGCTGTTACTCGCCGATCGCGAGAGAGGCGTGTGAGGATATCCTATGGGCGGAAGCAAGGACCGCGGATAGGAAAGAGGGAGGATGTTATGGAAGGAAGGCAGGGTGCCTTTAACGCGGTCTTGTTACCGAAGGGCCCGATGTGCCTTAACTTGGAGGATGAAGAAAAAGTTAAGGAGGAACATCTTTTTCAGTTACCGGAGGCACATCCGGAAAAGGTTCGATCCAGTTGGAAACTGACACTGCAGTCAGACTGGCGTCGGTGGAAACTTTTCGGACTTTCACAAAGGAAAGTACGGAGTATAAGGAGTTGAGAGAACATCTGCTCAATCCACAGGCAAGGCCCGAGGACATTGACATAAGGAAACTCAAGCGATGCTTGGTACTAAAGGATGGACTCCTTTGGTATATGGGAAAAGATGGCGTATATACCAATGAGGAGGATCGATGGTTGTTATGGGTTCCGCAGGAACTCAGAACGTCTTTGTTAATTGCGGCGCATCATTGTCCTATGCAGAGCCACCCGGGGGTGGAAAGGATGACGTGGTCGTTAAGGAGACGTTTTTGGTGGAATAACCTGGGAGAACGGGTTAAGGAGTTTGTGAAGGGTTGTCCTCATTGTCAGATGGCCAAGTTGCCATATAGGCAGAAGATGGGGCTTAAGGGTGAATATGATATCACTCTGGATATTTTCGATACCTTGCATATCGATCATGTGGGTCCTTTTCCAGAGGCGGGAACGGAAAAATTCAAATATCTCTTAACGGTTATTGATCGAACTTCCAATTATGTCATTACTGTCCCTGTTACGGATGTGACAGCGGAAGTGACAGCGGCGGCGCTGATTGATCAGGTATTCGGCCGTATTGGGATACCGAGAAGGATTATTTCGGATAGAGGAACGAGTTTCGCGAATGAGGTTTCGCAAAGGATTGCCAAGTTCTTTGGGTTTGATTGGCAGTATGTGACTGCTTTTAACCCAATGGCGAATGGTAAGATTGAACGCGTTCACAGGACGTTGAAGGCAGCGTTGAAGACTTATTGTAAGAACAGCCAGCTTAACTGGGTATATGTGGTACCTATGTTCACGTTTGCTGTCAACAATTTAGCTTCGGCGTCGTTAGGCGGACACGCGCGGGGTGTCAGTCCGCATCAGGTGGTCTATGGACGGGCGTTAAACACGCCGACGGAACTGTTGTTTCCGCCTGATAAGTGGGAACCGTGTGAACTGTTAGGAGTTCGCTTACGAGCGATCGCGGAAGCACGGAGTGCGATTGAGAAGTGTCGGGAGACGCTGAGAGAGGTTCAGCGGGAACAGGAAATGGGCAAGTACTCTCATGTGGAGTACAAGGAAGGTGATACAGTGTTGCTGTATGTACCGACGGTACCGAAAGGAGTATCGATTAAGTTTTACAATAAGTGGCATGGGCCATTTAAGATAGTACGTCAGACGGGTGCGTACAATTACAAGATTGCACCTACGGGGGCACGTGGAAGGGAACAGATTGTTCATGTTCGTCGGTTGGCGAAGTTCAGTCCTTATTTGCTGGAGGACGAGAATGAGGAACAAGCGCTGAGGCGTATTGCACCAGCGTTTAGACAGCCGCCAGCATTGCTTACGCGCAAGGAGCGTGAGGAGGCGTTGAGAAAGCAACAGAAGGAAGAAAAGGCTGAGGCCAGGAATGCTGGACAACAGGATCGTTCGGCTTCGGACGTCAAGGTAGACGTCAAAGATGGGAGGGAAATTCCGAAGTCATCGGAAATGTCGGATCGGAAAGGCACGGCATGGAAGAAACCGTGGATAGCCGGTAAGGAAGTGGCTAAGATCGACTGGCAGGTTGATAAGTTCTATCTATGTCGACCGCACGAGGATACGGTCATGGATAAGGACTTTGATTATTTCTTTTTAATGCAGGTTACGTATGTACAGCCTAGAACGCGGGTACGGGCTGCGTTGGGACTTGCTCCGACAATGCAGTTTTGGAGGAGCAAGAGTGTTATTGATATGATGCGGGAAAGAATCTTTGCGCCAGTATTTCGAGACTGCAAAGATTTGGAGCAGTGGGATGCGTCCATCGAGAAGGACGATGAGGATTTTACACCATGGACGGTGCAAATGATGCCAAGGGTGGTGTTGGATATGCCGTTCGAGTTAACAGAGGAAAGGAGGATTCCGCTTCGTATTTGGGACGAAGTCCAAAGTGCGGGCATATCATTTTTGTTGATAGGTGCACCAAGATGAGAGAAAGAAGTGGCGGCGAAGAAGAGAAGGGCTAAAGAGACGCAGTTGGAAGCAGTAGAGCACAGGGGTCGAGGATGACCTCGGAAACAAGTCAAAACGTGAAGCTACGAAGTCTGATGTCGCTTAAGGATCATTGGCTACTTTGATTTTTCTACGGGAAAGGGGAGATCAAGACGGGGCATTTCTTTTAATGCCTGAGGTGAAAGAGCTAGGCTCGGGGGCACGAGTTCTCATGGGAGACTCGCACTGGACGTGGACTAATTATTTTTACTTATTCGACAGCCGGGATGCTTCATGTCATGTATCGGTCGGTCGAGGGCGCCTTCGAATGAGGAGTCAGTCTTCGGCGTGGGGGTCGACCGCTTACATCTGCTTCCCCCAAGGGGGCAAAGGGATTGTCGGCCGGCCCGTACATTACATAGTGGCATCAAGTATTGTCCGGCTTGTCGTTACTTGACTCTTATGCTTGGTCTGCCCCTCTACAGTTGAGGTACGACTAAGTGTCAGAGTAGCTGTTCCGGTTACACCTCAACTACGTGCGTATTGCTATTTGGTACGTTAGCCTTATTCGTTACTGTTACTAGTATTATTAGTTATTAATACAGTCATTTAGAGTACCTTTTCTGGTACTGGTGGCACTAGCTTTTTACCATTACCATTATTGCCAATATCAGTCATTTTCTGGAGGTACATCTTTTGTGTGACGTCGTCAGTTGGACTGGCGGGAATTGTTCAGTATTGTTAAATTCTTTTACGTGGGAAGCACTTGGCCGGTAGGAGGGGGACGCCCCGAGTTTCGGTCACAGTTTGCAGACGTCGCGAGGGTTTTCTAACTAGGATAACCTACAGACCGGAACGGTAAGTAATGCCATTATATACCGGGTGGGCCGGCATACATTGATCTTGTTGTTGGGGGTTCAGTTCTGGCTACCCTTTCTATATAAAAGTGGTTCTTAGCACTGACCTCGTTAGGTTAGATAATTAAATTCTCTTCTCTTGAGCTCGTAACTGAGGAGTGACCAAGTGTTCAGTTATATTTCTTGTGGTAGCGAGTGTGCTTCAGTCCAAGTGGAAGGGAAGTGGCACGGCCAGTCAGAAAAATCGTGAAGTTGTAGATATGAGGAAAAAAAAAAAAAAAAAGAAAGAAAAGAAAAGAAAAGAAAAGAAAAGAAAAAAGAAATTGGCAGAGCAAACCCAACCGTTAAAAACCACCGGAAATAAGTTTGTAAGAGGCTATAGAGACACTTCTAAGTTAGGCATTGAAGCAACGGCATAGTTCCTCAGGGAGTTATTACCGTTTCAGTAAATAATACAATACTTGCCACTTGTAGGAATAAGTGGGAAGCGTAAGATTAAAATGGAAGCGGTATCAAGAGATACAAAAGTGGAAAAATGAAGCGTTTGGCCATGCTTTATAATAATTTTAAATAACTGCATTCGAAATCCGAGACCAAGCTTTAGCTCACGACAGCCTTATCCTGCAACGCGTGCTGCTGCATCAAATTTCTTCTCCAAGTGTGATTCCACACGGGGAAAGTCTGGCCGACCCTTCTGCGTCTTCCTCGTTTCCAAAATTTTCTCCAAGACTTGAGGGTCCTAGTAATGTATGGATGGATACACATTTAGGTAGGCAAAGGAATGGTCGGATAAATGAATATATTCATAGATTTGTGGATAAGTAGAAGATATGTAGATCAAAGTCGATAGATAGTTAGTTAGTTAGACAGATAGATAGATAGATAGACAGATAGATAGATAGATAGATAGATAGATAGATAGATAGATAGATAGATAGATAGATGGAGATGGATGGATAGATGAGATGTCGCAAAGGAATGTAGTCCTTGCACAGGAACGCAGTTGCACATCAAACAATAATTTGTGTACTGTGCATGTGTCCGGAATGGGAATCAAAATAGATAGATAGATAGATAGATAGATAGATAGATAGATAGATAGATAGATAGATAGATAGATAGATAGATAGATAGATAGATGGATGGATGGATGGATGGATGGATGAATGGATGGATGAATGGATGGATAGATAGATAGATAGATAGATAGATAGATAGATAGATAGATAGATAGATAGATAGATAGATGGATGGATGGATGGATGGATGGATGGATGGATAGATAGATAGATAGATAGATAGATAGATAGATAGATAGATAGATAGATAGATAGGTAGGTAGGTAGGTAGATAGGTAGGTTGATAGGTAGGTAGGTAGGTAGATAGATAGATAGATAGATAGATAGATAGATAGATAGATAGATAGATAGGTAGATAGGTAGATAGGTAGGTAGGTGGATAGATAGACAGATAGATAGACAGATAGATAGATAGATAGATAGATAGATAGATAGATAGATAGATAGATAGATAGATAGATAGATAGATAGATAGATAGATAGATAGATAGATAGATACAACAATATGGATGGATGGACGAATAGCCAGGTAGATGCATAATGAGGATTATATTTACAAGCGGGTGGATGGATAAGCAGATGAACGACAGACACAAAGACTGATGCCTATTCATAGCCAAGACGGAAGAGACAAAAGAAAATAGGAGGGGATGGTGGAGGAAGAGAACCTTTTCCGCCGCATGCTGCCGGCAGACTTGTATCTCTTCTATCCAATCCCTTTTGTCTTGCTCGCTGTCCGCAGACAATTCCATCTCGACTTCCCTCGCTGTCGACGAAATCTAAACAACAGCCATACTTTGTATTTCACTCGTAGACACATGGCAAAGCAAGCGACGTTTGGATAAC
>WBZZ01004349.1:0-2500 GCA_019918135.1 Paulinella micropora | reverse complement strand
AAGGCAGATGGATAGGTAGATAGCTAGGTAGGTAGGTAGATACTAGCTAGTTGAACGGATAGTTAGATAAATCGACAGATCTACACTCATGCACATGTGTATAAATGAAAATAGCGGTCTATCCATCTATCTATCTGTCTGTCTATCTATCTTATCTATCTATCTATCTAGCTTACCTACCTATCTACCTATCTATCTATCTATCTATCTATCTATCTATCTATCTACCTACCTAAAATTGTAGGTACCTTTGCCAGCTCGCGCGAGGGCTGAGAAAGATCCCTTGGAGATTTGCTACCCTCTGTCATCATCATCATCAGATAGATAGATAGATAGATACATAGATAGATAGATAGATAGATAGATAGATAGATACATAGATAGATAGATAGATAGAGATAGGTAAGTAGATAGATAGACAGGTAGGAAGGTAGATAGATAGATAGATAGATGGATATATAGATAGATAGATAGATAGATAGATAGGTAGATAGATAGATAGATCATCACCATCATCATCACCATCATCATCACCATCATCATCACCATCGTCATCACCATCGTCATTATCATCTACTAAGAGGGCATTTTCCGTCAAGTCGTTTTCGCAAAATTGCAGCGGGTTTGTAAATCTAAGTAAGGTATGGATCAACAGCATAGCCGGCAAACTGAGCGAGAAAGATCTCTTGCTTGTTTTCCTCACTCACCGGCAGCTGCTTTGCGGTACGCGTCATTGATCTTATCGGTTGCTGTGGGGACTTCCGCCGCGTTCGTGCTGCCCATATCTCGACGCGGTTTGGCCGTCTGTAATAGCTGAGAAAGGAAGATGGAGGAAGAGAGGGAAGACGAGGAGGAGAATAAAGAAGAAGAAGAAGAAGAAGAAGAAGAAGGAGAAGAAGGAGAAGAAGGAGAAGGAGAAGAAGGAGAAGAAGAAGAAGAAGAAGAAGAAGAAGAAGAAGAAGAAGAAGAAGAAGAAGAAGAAGAAGAAATACAAACATACATACGTACTTGCACACACTCACACGTGGGAAAACATATACAGCACACATACGATGGACGCACTCTCTCTCTCTCTCTCTCACACACACACACACACTCACACACTCACACACTCACACACACACACACGCACACACACACACACACATTTACACATATATAGTAATAGATACCATATATACATAAACCGATATTTATATACATGGTAACGCATATAACTAATCATAACAACTGCTTTTTGATGGGCTATGCATGTGCAGATGTGTATATAAACATAACAAAGTAATGGACCTCAATGGCTGCTTTTTGGTCCTTGTGAATCATCTTGGTGGGCTCCGGAAACTCGTGTGTTAGCGGCTCTGCCAAAAACGTCAACAAACATCCATGATGAGAGAGAGACAGAGAGATTGTGGGTGAGTGTGTTTACCCGCGTGGCCGAGGAATTCTTGTATATCTCGTATGTCCTGATAGCCCAGAACATGACAAGAAGTAGAAGTATGACCTAGCAGCCATGTTTTTTTTGGGCTGAAAAAAAAGTGATGTGATCTTAGCCTTTTGACTTTGGGATTCCAGCAAGTAAATTATTAAAGCAAATAGCTAGTCCAAAATATGAAGCAATAACGAGATATACACACAGATGCATAAATATATAAGTAGAAAGATATATCACAACGGATGAACACAAATGCAGCTTTCAAATGTAGGTAAGTAGGTATGTAGGTAGATAGGTAGATAGGTAGATAGGTAGATAGATAGATAGATAGATAGATAGATAGATAGATAGATAGATAGATAGATAGATAGATAGACCTTAGCTTGCAGGGACGGGTTAGTGACAGCTCCGTTACTTAATAGCTCATCTACTAGCCTAGATTTATGTATGTATGTATGTATGTATGTATGTATGTTTTTTGAGCGGCTACGATAGCACCGACTCTAAAAGGACAGCCGTGAACAACAGAGGCGGAAATAATATCACAACTTCAGGCAAAAAACGACAGATGGACATCAGACAAAAGCCAGAACAGCAAGCGCAAGAGGCACCGATGATAGATAGATAGATAGATAGATAGATAGATAGATAGATAGATAGATAGATAGATAGAATAGATATAATAGATAGATAGATAGATAGATAGATAGATAGATAGATAGATAGATAGATAGATAGATAGATAGATTAGATAGATAGATTAGATAGATAGATTAGATAGATAGATAGATAGATAGATAGATAGATAGATAGATAGATAGATAGATAGATAGATACCGGCAGGCTGCAGCATAGTTGGAGCTATATATACTATACACCATCTCCATGTCTTGGACCAGCATCCGAAACGGGTCGCCGATCACCTGTATCCATGCACGTATTACTATGTAAGTGTGTATGTTTGTGCATGGAAGGTGTAGTTTGTACAAAAGTGCGTATGAGTGTATGAGCATGCATGCCAACGGAAAGGTACGTTGATAGGTAGACAGTAAGGAATGAATGTATCAA
>WBZZ01004348.1:20000-46504 GCA_019918135.1 Paulinella micropora | reverse complement strand
GAATCCCGGATACTCCACCAGAAACTATTAAAAGTTTTATTACTGATTTCTGGGGTGACGAGCCCACGTGGCCGCGTTCACTGTCTGAAGTGAAGAAATGCTTACGGACTTTATTCGAAAATAATAAGCCGTATACTATTATCCTGCCATATAATGAGAAGGCGATATGGGCGCAGGAAATAAGGGACCGGCTTATTGATCATCCTATACCGGTGCCCTCTCGCAAGCAACAGCTAGTGGTGGCTTGTCGTATGGGAACTCGTGAGCAGAGCAGTGCATACAAGCGGAAGCTCAGAGACCTCGACAAGTTGAAATTGATACCGCAAGCATTCACATGCTTTGATGGTTTTTACACCCGTAAAGCTCCTTTGCAATACGCGAGACTCATTGACATGCTGGTGGAGCTCGGTAAAGATGATGAGCCGGACACGGTCACGTATGAAAAGACGGGCCTAGATGATGTCTCGGAAGAGGACTTAGGCTTGGAGGAGGACAGAGAACCCTCAAGCAGCATAAGCAGATGTCTGATGAAGATTTTCAAGAGGCGGCGCGGAAAATATTGGAAGAAGGAGTAGGCACGGAGAAGGAGAAGGAGCTTTTAAAAGCCAAATTAGAGGCGAACAAGGAAATTTTTGACCCTCCACATGCAGGTGGTGTCAAGCCTGAAGATTTCACTGCGGTTATTTACAAAATACCGGGTGCGGAGCCGTCACCGGCACCACGAAGGGCGAATTTGAGTATACATGAGGCGAAGATAGCGGAGGAGCTAGCAAGACAGCTGCTCAATGAGGACTTTATTGAGAGATCAACATCTCCAATAGTCTCACAACCGAGAATAGTGCCGAAGCCAGGAGGAGAATGGCGCCTGACAGTTAACTATGCTCGTGTTAACAAGGTGCTGGAGGAAGAGAGAAATCCTCTCCCGACATTAGAAGAAGGAAGGAGAGTACTGCGGAATGCAAAATTCTATTCGGTCATTGACCTTAAGAATGGCTTCTGGCAGATACCACTGGAGGAAAAGTCCAGATGGCTGACGGCGTTTGTGGTGGGTATGGAAATATATCAATGGAAAGTGCTTCCGATGGGCCTCAAGCAAGCCCAAGGACTTTTCCAGAAGGCGATGCAGAAGATGTTGAGCAGTCAGTACGATGATTTGTCTGACGGTGGCTTTATGAGAAGGCGGGGACAGAAGGCGGGAGAATATGCATTTTGCTATATCGATGACATTATCGTATACTCTAACACAATGGAGGAGCATATCGATCATTTGTCCGATATATTCAGGCGCATCGGAGCTTTTGGCCTGAAGTGCAATCTAAAGAAGTGTCAACTTGCCAGACGAGTGTGACATACTTAGGGTACGAGATCTCCCATAATCGAGTCTCGATATCCAAAGAGAAGAGGGAGGAGATTATGAATCGACCGATACCGAAGAACCGCACTGAATTGCACTCATTCCTTGCGATGGCGCAATACTATAGCCAGTTTATACCCGATTGGGGTGCAACACGGGCTAAAGTGGAGAAAATCATAGATTTTGGAGACTTTGAGAAGTGGGACGAAGAGGCTTTGCAAGCATTTCATGCGCTCAAAGATCTCATTTACAAAGACCCGAAAGACGGAGGACTGGTGTTAACGATGCCCGACTTTACGAAACAATTCGTAGTCGATACAGACGCATTTAAGTTTGCGATTGGGGCTGTATTACAATAAGAGGATGAAAAGAAATTACGCCCAATCATGTTTATTAGTAGGAAGTTGTGTGCGGCGGAGAGAAACTATTGCACAAGGCAAAGAGAGGCGTTGGCGGTAATATGGGCCCTCAAGAGGCTCAGAGAGTATTTGTGGGGAGGACCTCAATTTACTGTCAGAACTGATCATCATAACCTGTTATGGTTGATGAATCATGAACAGACGGGACGGCTGGCGCGGTGGCAAGCGTTCTTGTCTTGTTTCGATTTTACAATGGTCCATCTACCGGGAAAGCGAAATGTGGTCGCTGATAGCCTCTGTAGGCTAGAGTTTAACTCAGAAGTATCGGCGTTGGTGTCCACGGTGGAGATGGAAGACTTGTCCACTGACAAGGTGTATGAGGTCAGCCACATTGAGGCGATGGAGATGGCGAGTGGAGTCCGATATGACCGCACAGGTCTACGGTACAGTCCACAAGGCCCGGATCACGGGATATGTTGTGAGCTACATACCCAGGAGGACGCTGAGTGGTCCTATGAGGTATATGAGAATGCGAAGGCGAACATAAGAGAGGAAGAGGAGACGCAGGAAGTTTATGCGGAGCCTCCTCAAGAGCGGAGAAGTGACCTAGACGATGACCCGGAAAGAATCGGGGTACGGCTAGAAGATGGTACTATCCGTATAGCCTCGCCTACCGCATGGAGGCAGCAACAGGCTCAAGATCCGGAGTTTAAAGAACTGATACAGTTATATCAGAACCCGGATGAGCTACGGATGACGAAAGCGATCAAAGATCAGATGAAGGAGATGGGATGGAGAGATGGTCTACTGTGGTACAAGGGCCTTCACGGTCGCTATGCGTCACAGCCGGACAAATGGACCCTTTGGGTACCGGAGAGTCTGAGACGATTTATATTTGTCGCAGCCCACAATTGCCCACTTTTGGCGCATCCGGGTCGACAACGAACTCATATGTTCGTAGCGAGGCGATTCTGGTGGAAGAAGATGAAGGAGGAGATAGATCAGGCGGTGGATGCATGCATCCCGTGCAAGATAAACAAAACACCACTGAAGGCAAATTTCGGCCTGATTGGCGAATTTCCTCTTCATGCGGGGATGTTTGAGTTTATACACATTGATCATGTGGGACCTTTCCCAGAATCGAAGGATGGTTACAAATACCTCCTTACGGCTATTGACAGAGCCACCAACTATGTGTGGATCATCCCTGTCAAAGACGTTACCGGCAAGACGACGGCCGAGGCGCTGATCGATAGGATCATCTCACAGATCGGAGTACCAAGAAAGATATGTTCTGATCGAGGCTCGGACTTTAATAACGAGGTCATCGACAAACTATCTAAGTATTACGGGATGAAATGGCAATATGTTACTGCCTATAACCCGCGAGCAAATGGGAAAATCGAGCGGGTACACAGACCCCTCAAAGCCTCGCTAAAGATGTATTGCACGAAGAAGGAGAATCAAAGAGCATGGGTCGAGGCAGCACCATCATTTGCGTTTGCAATGAACTGTCTACCCTCTACGGCGTTAGGAGGCTCGAAGAGCTCAATCTCGCCATATCAGTTAGTATATGGGCGTGAGCCTGATATCCCGACTTCGCTCCTTCACCCAAAAGACACTTGGGCGGATGCGGATGAGTTGTTTGGGATGAGACTTAGTAATAGAGTGAAGATGGAGGCGGAACAAATAGTCAGGGCGCATAGAGAGGCGGAGCGCCGAAAGACTGATGCTGAAGGGGTGCGACAAGCGCACTTGGATCAGATCAAGTTCCAGGTCGGGGATATTGTACTATTGTACCATCCTCAAGTCCCGAAGGGAGTCAGCTCTAAGCTGTTCACTCACTGGAAAGGACCTTATCAGATTATGGAACAGACGGGACCTCTGAATTACAAGATCAGGGGTAGAGGGAAGGTGCAAATTGTGAATGTAAGAAGGCTGATTAAGTATGATCCCTTCTTACTGGAAGATGAATCCGTTGAGGAGGCGTTAAAACGGATGAAGGATGATTTCAAAGAGGTGCCGCCCATCCACAAGGAGGCTGGCATAGACCAAGACGATGCTTATCGGGCACCGATAGCTGAGAAGGAGGAGAGTGAGGTGGACAGCAAGGAGAAGACTGACCGCATAAGCGCGGTGGGGACTCAGTCCAAGTCTCCGCGAGAGCATAGCGGAAAGAAGGAGAAGATCACAGAGGCGCAGCTAAGGAGAGCGCGGAATGATCTTATCAACGACCAACCGAGGAAGGCGATGAGGTCGATGAGATCAAAGGACGTCCACCAGGAGGAGGAGGGGACGGACACTGACCCAAACGCGGGCAACGTTGAGATTGTCCATGAGCGATGGAAGGAAGGCGATGCGATAGCAACCATCGCATGGGTGAAAAATGTTTTCTATCTGATGAGACCAGCGGAACAACATGTCGCTGATGACACTCTCTCAGACTTATACTTGATGCGGGTCGTGGCGGTCCCACGACAGATGCGTGTCACACGGACACTCAAAATATCATCAGCCGCAAAGATAGTACAACCGATACTCCAGTTCTGGAGAAGTATGGACCCGGTTGAGGTTCCAAAGGCAAGACATTATCTGCCAGTATATAAAGACGCAAAAAGTCTCGAGACATGGGATGATACAATTACTCCCAGAGACAAGGATTACACTGCGTGGACCATTCAGACACTGCCAAGAGGAGTGCTTGATGTCCCTTTTGAATTATCGTTGGGCGGAATCCCTAATAAGATCTGGGACATTCTCGAACAGTCAAAGTTCGATCTGACTTTTGTTGGTGGTCCTCCACCAGGCAAAGAAATCCGCGCCAGACGACGAAGGCAGTGACAAAGAAACTATTTTTCTTTATGCGTCTCAAATAAACTGATTGATTGCCCACGGCGTACTATCATGATTTGATCATGCATCATCAGTTATCAATATGAATATTAAAAAGACTCAGTGATATAACTTGGCATTCGATCGCAACATACGAGTGCGAAAGGTCGATCGACGATGATACCACACCGTATACGGGGATCGCTAGTGTATTGAGCGATGGTGTTCCCGGGTATGACCCTTTCCAAGTCCTGGGATGATGTTCTCGAAAATGAAATGTTCTCTGAAACTTTCATTAAATTATTTTTCACGATAGATTATATACTGTCGTACCTGAGCACGGTCAATCTCTACTTGTGTCGGTATATCGCAGGGTCGGGTACATACACCTCGACTTCGGATATAGCTATTAGGACTGGCCCCCTAATACTATATCATAGGATATCCGCCTTATACAAGGGTATGTCATTAAAAAAGACAATGTACTTACGATCTCCCTGTGAATAATAATAATAATAATGATAATGATAAGAAGAAGAAGGAGATCAAAGGGGGAATCGTACTACAGCACCACGTTGCTTGTATTTTTTTTATTAATTGTACGTTTGTTCTTGACATACTGCCGAAAAAAAATTGAGGGGAAGGAGTTCAAAATTTACAAGAAAGGCTAGAGAATCCGCTTTGACGTGCCGTATGAGGATATATTTATCGTCTTTTAGCGTCTATCCGTGGGTCGATGCGCTGTGTGGCATGACTCCATAGCGCATACTATTTGCAGAAAGAAATCAGAAGGTGTATGACGAAAATGCTATTTCCGTCATAAAATCGGGAGGGGGTACTGTAGGCATCACCCCCCGGATAGCCGGTAAAAAATACCTTTTCCTGGTGACAGGTGCACCAGCTTGTTTTTCAGTATTATTTGTCCGGATTGGACCTGATGCCATTTTATTCCTGGTCTGTTGCCGTTTTCCTTTTTGGCTTCACTGAGCTAATACAACGAGACATCATTCTCATTCTTGAGGACTGTGTTTGGTTGTATTACCGACTTTTTACGAGCTATCGTTGGGGGCATTACAATACAATTGTCATTGCGGACTCATTTCAATATAATAATAATAATATTTTTTTTTTCGGCCCGCCAGCCCCGCCCGCCCCGCCAGCACCGCCCGCCCCGCCCTAATTTCCATCTAAACACAGGGCCCCCCGTATATATAGACCACGAGGGCACACGGCGACCACGGCGGGGGCAGACGATTGAGATAATTATTTAATTTCCAAAAAAAATTTGTTAACCAATATATATAAGATGGAGACACACACTTACAACGGTAAGACTTATAGGTTGGACAAATTTAGGGAACAAAAAATTAATTATGAAATCAAAAGGGTCAGGGTTCAAGATGTACTGTATATAATACCGAAGACGAGAAAGTATAAGGTGGATACAAAAACAGCCCAAAATTACTTGAACCGAGTAAGAGGTGCTGTTTACTTTGAGGAACAGAAACAAGGTATTCCAGTAGCACCACCATTACCGCCTATTTTGGAGGCGAAAGTGAGAGAAAGAAAAGAAAAGGTAAAAGACCTAATGCGGTATGCGAACTACGAAATCAAACACGTTGACACAAAGAAGCACATTCTAGGCATTAATGAAAGCCAGTATTGGGTTAGGATTAGATGCAACTTTACTTCATTCAGTATGGAAGATGTAGTAAAGTTTATTGAGATAATACTGAACGACTTTATTAAAAGACAGAGACAAGGCAATATGGTAAGTCTAAGTATCAAGTTCGTAGATTACTATGGAGCAGTATCTACGGGTTTGAAAAAACTTAACGAGATTTCTGTCAGCGATGTTTTAGAAAGACTGTCAGCATTATTTCAAAGCAACGAAAGCCTTTATACAGACGAAAAGGGAACCAATATTGATAAGTTTAGGTTCGTTTTGAAATCTGTTGAAATGCCGACTGGCGGAACGAGGCTTCAAATTTTGAACAAATTGGATCTATATAAAAAGAGAGGAGTAATTCAAATTAATAATACAAACAGCATATGCTTAGCCAGAGCAATTGTTGTAGTAAAAACAAAAAAAGAAAAACACGAAAAATATCCGCAGGTTATGAAAGGTAGAAAGATACAGGAGGAGATGGCTTTGAAACTACACGAAGAAGCGAAAGTCATTCAGGATGTGTGTGGTATTCCTGAAATTAAAACTTTTGCTAACCACATTAAATACAATCTGGTTATCGTTGAATTCCCTGATAAGATAGTTTATGACACAGACTTAAAGGACGAGAAAGGCGAGCGACTTACGAACCTTTACATACTTAAGACAGAGAACCACTACGATGCCATAACCAATATGAAGTCTATGGTAAGTAAAAAGAATTTCTGTGAGTTATGTTTAAGGGGTTATATGGAAAGGCACGCCTGCGAATCTAAATGTAATATCTGCGAAACCAAAGACTGCAAGGGTATCAACGATAAAAGTAATTGGACTGATTGCTATTCGTGTAATAGAAAGTTTCCAAATACGGTCTGTTTCAACAACCAAGAGGACGAACTGCGATATCAAGGCGAAATGTCTTTCGTGCGGGCTTAATTACAGGAAGAAAGACGAACACAAATGCGGATATGCGAAATGCCGTAATTGTAAGGAACTGAAACCACTTGAACACCAATGTGAAATCGTGAAAAAAGAGATACTACCTTTTTCAGAGAAATACATATTCTTTGACTTTGAAGCGACACAGGATACTGGTGAGCACATTGTTAATCATTCGGAAAGCCAGTATTTCGATGCGAAGGAACCACCAGTTATCCATAAGAACATTGAAGATTTCTGTAAGTGGGCTTTTGAATCTAAGCACTACGGCTTTACATTCATTGCTCATAACAGTCGCGGTTATGACTGTCAGTTTATTCTTAAATGGTTAGTGGATAACGGACAAGCACCATTCGTCATTTATCAAGGGGGTAAGATAATGATGATGACTTTGAAGAAATACCGCTTCATTGATAGTCTCAGTTTCTTGACTATGTCTCTGGCTGATTTTCCTAAGACATTCGGATTGAAAGAACTTAAAAAGGGCTTCTTCCCTCACTTCTTCAATACGGACAAGAACAAAAATTATGTTGGTGTTATGCCTCATAAAAAGCACTACGGCTACGACACGATGAAAGATAAGAAGAGAGCGGAATTCTTAGAATGGTATGAAAGCCAAAGAAACAGCACATTTGATATGCAGAAGGAAATTGCGGAATACTGTCATAGCGATGTTGATATTTTGAGAAGGGGATGTATGGATTTTAGAAAGCAGTTTTTAGAATTCGGCATTCACCCGTTTCAATATACAACTATTGCGAGTTGTGTTATGGCTTTGTATCGTGCTAAGTTTATGCCAGACAATTCAATTGCTGTGTTGAAGGCGGAAAAGCAAAACAGGATAACCTCTCGGGCCTGTGTTGAATGGATAGCTTACAGAAGCAGGTTAGACAAAACGGATATCAAACATGCTTTCAATGGTGGTGAAAAAATGTTTCAACTTGGTCAATCCCATGCGTATGTAGATGGCTGGGATGAAAAGACGAAAACCGCTTACGAATTTCACGGATGTCTCTGGCACGGATGTCCAAAGTGCTTCAATGGTAATACCATTAACACTAAGAAGAATAAGACAAAGGGCGAACTATGCAAGGCAACAATGAGACGAGAAAAAGAACTAAGCAAGCAAGTCAGCAAACTAGTAACTATCTGGGAATGTGAATGGAGATTAATGAAAACAAGTGAAAGCCTAGCGGAAGATACGAATGAACGAATTACGGAACAAGAAGGACTGAACCCGCGAGAAGCAATGTTTGGGGGTAGAACGGATGCTCTAACATTGTATTGGAAAGCACGGTACAACAATGAATATGCGAACTACATTGATGTATCTGGATTATATCCGACCGTGATGTATTATGACCCCTACCCTAGCGGGCACAATACTATTATAAGGCCGAACAACGATGACGATAGAAAAGATATGAAAAACAAAATTATAAACAGAGAATATTTCGGAGTGTCTAAGGTTAAGATGCTACCGCCCAGAAAATTACTTCATCCCGTTTTACCTAAGGCTGATAGAGGTAAGCTTATGTATTACTTATGCGACAAGTGCGGAATGACTGAACAGAAAACCGAATGTAAGCACACCGATAACGAGCGAACAATAACTGGCACTTGGGCAACACCCGAAATTTACAAGGCCTTAGACAAAGGCTACAAGCTAATTAAGGTATATGAGGTATGGCACTGGAAGGAGCAAAGCAGTAGCCTGTTC
Source organism: Paulinella micropora (assembly GCA_019918135.1). Taxonomy (NCBI): domain Eukaryota; phylum Cercozoa; class Imbricatea; order Euglyphida; family Paulinellidae; genus Paulinella; species Paulinella micropora. The sequence goes on along the minus strand of WBZZ01004348.1, from coordinate 37,634 downwards.
AAAGATTACATAAAAACTTTCTTAAAGGTTAAACAAGAGTCAAGCGGATATCCTGATGGTTGTATTACACAGGAACAAAAAAGAAACTACATTGACAGTATGGAAGTCAAGATGGGTATTAAGATGGATGAAAACAAAATTGAAGAAAACCCAGGACGGCGAGCGGTTGCTAAGCTGTGCTTGAATAGCCTGTGGGGCAAGTTTGGTGAAAAGCAAAACAAAACTCAAAACAAAATGATTAAAGATAAAGATACCTTATACAAGTTAATGAACGATAAGTCAGTTGATAACATAAACATAAACATTATTAATGACAAGATAATAGAAGCGAGTTATGACCTTAAACAGGATGCGGTAAGCGACCCCGTAAAAACAAATATTGTAGTTGCTTTATTTACGACTTGCCACGCGAGGATTAGACTATATGAGATGGACAAACTAGACAACAGAGTTCTATACCACGATACCGACAGAATATACACGACAGACTTAACGAAAGGCGAAACAGATGTGAAAACGGGTAAGTTGTTAGGCGAATGGACGGACGAACTACACGGAGCAAAGATTATGACCTTTATCGGAGGCGGGCCAAAGTGTTATGGATATGTCTTAGATAATGGCAAAGCAAGTATGAAAGTCAAAGGCTTTAGTATGAATTATGAAAACAATAAATCATTAAATTTACCAAATATGTTAAGTGTCATCAGTTGCGGACTTGGAATTAAAAACAACGACCTTATTGAGAACGGCAAGAATGAATTGTTAGAGTTGCTTAAAACTCAGGAAGAGAAATTGATTGCTAAACGAATTGAAAAATCAGGTAAAGTTGTTATTGTAGAAAACAGCAAGATAACAAGAGACAAGCAACAGAAAAAAATAACGAGCGAATACTTAGAAAAAATATTCAGCTTTACTTACACTAAAAGAAATATTATAGGTATTGTAGATAATGCGATTGAAACAAGACCGTTTGGATACTAAATAAAAAACTTTATAGATATATGTTTTTGGCTCCTTTACCTTTGAAGCTTCTAATCGTATGAACACCCCTCGTCGGCTTCACTAGCTTAGTATTCACAGCTGTCGCTCCCAGCAATGATACTGGGTCAAATGCGGTTCGGTAGTTCTTGGTCAGCTTCGCAGTTTTTGCCCTTTTACCTTTTGGATTAACTTTCACCGCCACTCGGTCAATCACTCCTTCAATTAGGTCTCTCGTGCTACTACCTTTATTGTATGTGGTCGCCCTTACACCCGTTTGTCGGCTTAAATCTTTTGCTATTGTGCCGCCTAACGAATGACCCGTAAGCTCTACATTATCCTTACCATATTTCTTTATGACTTCATTAACCAGCTTCTGCTCTTCTTTATATCTCGGTGTTCTTTTTAATACTCCCTTTACCAATGCGACATCTGTGAGTAAGTCTCGCTTATCCGCGGAGCCTCTAAATGCTACAATCGCCTTACCATCTTTTTCATACACTGTTGATTTCTCTTTGCTTGCGACTGGTTTCCATCCGTCCGCACCTTTTCTCTCTGACGAAGACAAATAGACATCCTCAGATAACTCCGCCCTGCCTCCCTTCTGCTTCCTGTATTCTTTACCAGCTTTTTTCAATGCTTCACCATAGGTTATGTTATGCTTAGCAGAGTAAGCCTTGACGAACTTTATCCATTCGGACATTCTATATTAGTTATTTATTTTTTATTTTTTTTATATTACCCTACTATATACACCCTACTATGACCACCCTAACAAGACTGTGCGAGAAGTTCCAAAAACTTTCCATTGAAGGAGAAAAAAAATCCTTCTCGTTGGAAGATGTTCAAAAGGTAATCCACGACGAAATAAAAGCGATTGAAGAAAAGAGAAATACTCAACCCAAAGACACTTTTCAATTCGGCAAATACAAGGGAAAGAAGTTTGAAGATATCGCAAAGATTGATAAGCCATATATTGAATGGCTAGTTCGTCAGCCGTGGTGCCGAAATACGGCTGAATTGAAGAAGTATTTGTAAAGAATTTGTATTTTTTTTGCTTCATTGGTGGGGGTTGTAGGGGGCGAAGACCCCTACTGGTCTTCTAAGAAATTAGCGATAGCACTCACATTTCCTCCATTCGCGACAGTTGATACAGACTTTTGTAAAAATGTTAGATTTTCACCAGGAGAGAGTTGTATGTCGTAAGTTCGCAGGTCAATAAGCTGGCTAGAAGTAGCATTAACATAAAGTTTAAGGATGACATCCGTTATAGTGGCACCACCAAGGGCAGTCGCAGCGGTGTCCTTTGATACCATTGAAGTTTTGGTATCAATATCCGCAAAGTTCTCGCCAGTAAGTGTTCCAGTTGTTTTCACAATCCGCACTATATTAACCTTGCTGTCTTCGTTTGATATGCTCACGAGAGATGGATAAACAATTGAATAATTGGTCACACCATTAAAAGTTGTTTTATTTTTTATGCTGAGAATTGGGCTTTCAGTGGTGCTCGCCTTTTCATCTCCTTCCGCTTCGTTTGATATGCTTGAATTAACAGTGTTGGTGCCCTCAATAAACATACTACAACTGGCTGATTTTAATATTTGATTAGCATTACCAGTTCCATAATTTCTGATACAAGCCGAAAAAGGTAGGGTTGTATTTGAAAGACTAACACCCACATTCGCATTCGCATACCTAATTGTATGAACCAGCTGAAATTCTCCACTTGATGGATTTTCTATGTAGAACCTTATAGCACCAAAGCCAAGATATTGAAATTTAATCTGGAATACATTCCCTTTGGACCAGTCTAAGGCGGGCATAATTTTGGTTCCATCACAAGGGTCATCCCAAATCGCCTGGGGAATAAGTGTCGGCACCCCTCCTTTAACACTGGCGATATTCATTCCAGTCGCTTTTATTTTGTAAAAATAGAAGCCATTAGTAAAATCACTTTCGCCTATGCCGATATATGAATTGTAGTCTTTCGTTTCATCAGTAGTCCATAAAGCAGTAAATCGTGTTAGAACTCCCATACCTGTTCTGTATTTAATTCTTTTTTAACTCGTCAATACAGCATTCGCGGTCGTCTTCACATCTGTTTTAAGTTCGGCCATATTCGCATTAAATGAAATGGTCGCATCAGTTTGAGTTAATGTCCATATTCGTGTATTGATAGTGTATGGGAAAATCTCTTGTAATACTGGTGATAATTGACCGACCAATGCTTCGCCGAAAGCGGTTTTCATACTATTGGTTTCAATGTTGCCGTCATATCCGACTTTGACATTAATGAAGTCTCCGTCAGGGTCTTGTGCTATCAAATTTCGTTGGTGGCTCATTGTTCGTATATTAACAAAAAAATAAATAATCTATCAAAATTAAAAACATATTATCTCACTGGCGAGGTTCAGGTCCTAGTAATGGTGCCGTTTCTGACATTTACTTCTTGCTGAGTGACGACAAATGTGTAATGGTTGGCCGCAATATTAGCAGTGGTAGCAATAAACTCCCATCGTCGCTCGGTGTCTAGACTTAATCCGCTAATTTCATTTTGGTCCTTGCTCCACAGTGGGCGGGTATTGTCAAAGCTATCGCACCAAACCCAGTTGTATTGATAAACATTGCTATTCATCAAAGAAGAGCCTTCCAACTTCGGTTTAAGATACATATAGTCTTCTAGTTTTCCAGTTTGACAATCAACATTGAATTCTTGAAGTCGTGCTCCATCTAGTGTAGTATAAAAACTTTGGACCTTAGAACCGAGCAGGTTGCTATTGTCATAAGCAGTGTTCTTATTTTCGGTTGTGTTGAAAACAGAGTGATAAATTTTCTTAATTCGCCGTCCGTGGCCTCTGTCTAAGTATAACATTTTGAGAAGTTGAAGCCACTCCGACAGTATTTTTATACAAATAAGAATAATCAATGTTGAAGCTCATACCTTCGGGGCTCATAATCTTCTGTTGAATTGATTGAACGACATCGGGGTTAGTTTCAACAGCTAAGAAAAGGCTGAGATTAGTAATAGTAACATTCGAATCCGCCACCGCAACAGTGCCACCACCAGTAGAAAGAGCATCATTGTTATAATAAAAGATGTTGGGTGTCTGTTGCCAAACAATCCGCAAAGTCAAAATTTCTGGAAACATAATAGTTTTATCCAGAGCGAAAATAGTATTGTAAAGCATTCCAAGATTAATCTTAACATTAACACTCGGGCTGGCATTGTTAATAGTTCCAGCTGAAAAATACTTAGCCTCATTAAAAGCAACATTAACGAACTTACTCGTGCCAGTCTCATTCGCAATAAGGGTATCATCGTGTCGGCGGGCATTTGTGGTGGGTTGTGCCATCCAAGCCTTTAATGCGGCCTGAACCTGAGCCTTAGCAACATCAATACCAGTATCAATTTGCCCCGCCGCATTTCCTGCTGCCGAAGCGGCCAATGCTGTTTGTAATGCGGCCAACCTCGTAGCATCGCTAGCTGGTTGAAATGTAGTTGTAGCATTATGTCGCCGTAACCATCCCCCGGCAAGCCGTCTGTACCCATACACTTTTTGGGTGCCCAGTGTGACCTTCTCCTACCTCTGTCGGCCAAGGAGATTTGGATTAACAGCCCCACAAAGACAAAAAATTCTTCCGTGGTAAGTGGTTTTGAGACCCTCTTATCTTTCTCTTTCGCTAGCTCTATGTTAGTAAGCTGTATAAGTTTTGTCACCGCATCCATTGGCAAAAAGTGCAAAAAGAGTCTACACACAGGAAAAAAGAAAAAAAGATTTAAAAAAATTGACAAAACAAACAAAAACCTTGAACTTGAAAAGTTGACACCATGATTACAAGAAACCAACAGACCAAACACAGAGTTGAAAATTTTTTTTCTTTCCAATCGTTGTCTGAAACAACACAACACAATTAAAAAAGACATAGACATGTAGAGAAACTGTTGGGGAATGAGATGCTAACTGGAATAGGAAAAATATATAGAGAAGACAGAGAGAGAGGAGGGCTTACGACAGGGGGCCAGTGTCTTTTTTTTCATCGAGTGTCGTCTTCGGTTTGTGCCAAGGTCGATCTGCTCCCCAATCCATCGCCTGTGGACCCAGCTTCCAGTCGAACCCCTTTCCAGGAGTTTTTCTCTCTCAGTCTCTATTTCCTCGGCCGTATGAGGGCTTGGATTGTAACAGGGCATGAATTCTTCATCACCTCCCTCCCCCTCCTCCTCGTCTTCTTTTACAGCAGCCTGCTCTTTCTGTTTTTGTTTTTGCTCCTCCTCCTGCTCCTCCTCCGAGTCTTCTTCTTTATCATCATCAGAGACCTCCATCACTAACTCTTCGCCCTCCCCATTCATGAAAGCCAAACTCGACCACTCATGTGCTGGCTCTGGTTTCAAATGTTTTGTGAACTCGTAATAATCCTTACCATCAAACCTAGCAGTAATAAGAGCTTTTTTTTGTTTCAAGAGTCGTTTCTTTTTCTTTCAACACACCGTGACCCAAAGCCAGAATGTCCTTATATTTCGATTCCCCGAATTTCTTTTTTGCCCAAGGCACCCCGAACCGAGAAACAGAGACTGAGATGGTCGTTTCTACTTCCATCTTTGGAGAAAAAAATCATTATGTGGCGGCTTCCCGTGGAAAAAGTGTATTGAGAGGGGTCACCCTTCTATAAAAAAAAAAACTTCAACTCAAAGTTTTGTAAAGAAATTTTACTGGTCGCTTCCTGGGGACTTGCTCAATAGATCAAGTTACTGTAGTTTATTTTATGACAACGCATCCGGTTCGATCGCTAGAATTTTTTGAAAACCTGTCACTAAAAAACTGATACCATATGGTAACACTGGATACCATATGGTATCGCCGTGTGTGGATGCCTATTTCCCGGCAGGCTTTTTGACTTAGAGACCCGTAAGGACTGTTTCGTTCGTTTGGCGGGCTTCTGTCTGTAGTGCTTGAATTACCTATTAAAGAACGCTTGGAGCTGGTTATACATCTACAGCAAGAGTCAAGTGACTAGTAACAGGCCAGCCTTTCAATCCAAAAGACTCGATGATTTTTACTAAAAATAAAGCTAAAGGCACGGTCAAAGAATTGAACTTCCTCTTTCCTAGGTTGACTGCAGAGATGGCAATGCCTGTGTCAACTACCGCAAACCACTCGCCAGCCATTCGTTAAGAGCTTAGGCGCATGGCTAGAGCCCACTACGTTGAGTCCGTCGGACCTGAAGTGCTCCTGCTGCACCGTTTCTAAGCTGGCGACCGTCGTGGCCACTGTCTCAAACGCGTGTCTCACGCCTGCCACATCCTTGATGGCCGAGAGCTCAAAGTAGGCTAGCAGGCCGAACTCAAGGGCTAAGGACCGTCCGTCTTCCGTGCTCACCTGGATGAAGTCTTTCAGGTCGCTCTTGTTCCCGAACAAGAAGCCTGGCACGTCCGCGGTGGAGCGGTGGCCAGTGACTATGCTGACTTTAGTGGCGATCTCTTTGCGAGCTTCATCAAGCGAAGAAGTCAAATCAATCACTACGACATACGCATGCATCCCACGGCTGTAGAAGCCTAGAGTGTCGTGGAACTGTTCCAGCCCGGGAGTGTCAAACACTCTGATCTTGGCCGTACCGCTCGCTGGTGTGTCAGCAATCAGCGGGATCACGGACTTGTTCAGTGTTCTCTGTGCTTGCTCTCGAGACAGCGATTTGAACGCCATCTCTTTCGTGTCAAAGTCCACACCGATCGTGTGCATAGCCTGCTCGTTGACTTTCCCATTCGCATACACTTGGAACAAACTAGATTTGCCGACGTTGGATGAGCCCACTATCAAGATCTTCACTGAAAGCTTACCTACATACATACATACATACATACACATACATACATACATACATACAAACATACATACATACATACATACATACAATATAACAGTCGGATAGACAAGCAGAAAGCAGTGAGATACTTACTTACTTACTTACTTACCCTCCAAGTTGCGGATGGGCACGCGCACCCCGCCCGGGGTTGCTTCCAAACACTTCTGAATTATTGCGAGAGCGGCAGCCATGTCAGGACGCTTGTGTGGTGACCTAGGTAGATAGATAGGAAGATAGGTAGGTAGGTAGGTAGGTAGGTAGGTAGATATCTAGCTACCTAGCTATATAGATGGGTAGACCGGTGCTGGCAGGCGTGAATCAGCGCTCTCAACTGGGCAGGAAGCGCCTTCTCCTCGCGGAGCATCTTGTCCGGCCGGTCCTCGTTCGGCAAGGAGCAGCTGAGGATACAGCTCATCAGCCTATAACATCAAAGGCAAGTAGTTGAGGATGCAGCTCATCAGCCGAAAGCAGCAAAGGCAAGTAGTTGAGGATACAGCTCATCAGCCTATAGCAGCAGAGGCAAGGAGCAGTTAAGGATACAGCTCATCAGCCTATAATATCAAAGGCAAGGAAAAGCTGAGGATACAGCTCATCAGCCTGTAGTAGCAAAGGCAAGAAGCAGCTGAGGATACAGCTCATCAGCCTATAATATCAAAGGCAAGAAGCAGCTGAGGATACAGCTCATCAGCCTATAGTAGCAAAGGCAAGAAGCAGTTGAGGATACAGCTCATCAGCCTATAGTGGCAAAAGTTCTGCCTATGGATCATACAGAAAGACACGCGTGGGTGATCACTGAGGGAAGATTTCACAGACAACACACTTCGAGGTAGATTTACGTAAAGAAATATATGTAGTGTAGACAATGCACATGTAAATACATAGATACGCATGCAGATATGCATGAAGATATACGTTTGGATATTTAGCAACACATACCTGCCGAACGCGAACACGTCTGCCAGCTTGGCGTTGCCTATGTGTGTATGTATGTATGTATGTATGTATGTATGTACGTACGTTGCCTGCGGTGTTGCGAGGGTCCTTCGGCTCAGGGATTTATGTATGTATGTATGTATGTATGTATGTATGTGTTGCCTGCGGTGTTTCGGGGGTCTTTTAACTCAGGAGCCATGAACCACTCTGTCCCTATGTATGTATGTATGTATGTAATGTATGTAATCTGTGCATGCACGTATGCATGTATGCTTGTGTGTACGTGTATATGTATTTATGCATGTATGCATGTATGTATGTATGTATGTATGTAGAGTACCGACGCAAGTCATTTTCGACACTCCGCCTCGGGTGGACCGCGCGAGGCCGAAGTCGGACAGCAGCGGATAGCCCTTCTGATGCGAGAAAAGCACGTTGGCGGGCTTGATGTCGCGATGCACCACTCCCTCCGCGTGGATAAAGGTCAGCGCCTGTAGATAGATAGATAGATGGATGGATAGGTGGATAGATGGATGGATGGATAGATGGATGGATAGATGGATAGATAGATAGATGAGATATCGACTAATGTCAGAAAAAAGGAGCTACTGATTTCGTCAACCAAGGAAGTCTGTGGGTAAAGTATTAACCCGATGCCCAGCTAAGCCGTGATGTTTGCACGGAAGGGACTGATACAGGCGATACCAAAGCTCCCTAGTACCAGGCGGGGCCAGGGCTCGTTCCATAAGCGCCCCTTGCAGAACGAGCTCCCACCTCCATTACAGAGGGCCCAGTAAGCAGATGGAGTTTCGAGACTGTTCGACAGTCTAGTATAAACCGACAGAGCACTGTGGGTTTTATTCCGGGCTCAACAAGCGAGAAAGGGCACCCTGAGGGAACAGGATTGTGCTTCCCGTCGCTATTTCGGCATGTGACTTATAGGCGTATGAGATAGATAGATAGATAGATAGATAGATAGATAGATAGATAGACCTGTGCTATTTGTTCGCAGAGCTGGATGCGACTGTTGAGGTTCCGTCGCCAGCCTATACATACATACATACATACATACATACATGCATAGATAGATAGATAGATAGATAGATAGATAGATAGATAGATAGATAGATAGATAGATAGATAGATAGATAATACATACATACATACATACATACATACCGCTGTCGGGCGCTTCCAGCATCTTCTGCAGATCGTAGTCCGCACACTAAAGCATTGATGATAATGATATAATGATGATGATAATGACAATAATAATAATAATAATAATAATAATAATAATAGTAATCATAGTAATCATAGTAATAATAATAATAATAATAATAATAATAATAATAATAATAATAATAATAATAATAATAATAGTAACAATAATAGTAATCTGTCGGGCGCTTCTAGCCTCTTCTGCAGGTCGTAATGGGCGCACTAACAAAATTCGACATCGACATCGACATCAAAATCGACATCGACATCGACATCAAAATCAACCTTGACATCAAAATCAACATCAACATCAACATCAACATCAACATCAACATCAACACCAACATCAACACCATAACCATAACAGAAACCAAACCATAACCCAAACCATAGCCATAGCCATAATCATAACCATGATCATGACGATGACCTCCAACACGAGCGCGGGGAAGAGCTCCCCGTACTGCTCGTAGACCGTCACGCCGTAACACTGCACCAAGAAGGCGCCCGCAGGGTCTTTGCCACGTAACAGATGCAGCATCGCCGCCTAAGTAGGTAGCTAGATATGTTTTGGTCTATCAACGGTGCATATCGGAAGACATAGGCTTCCTTTTCAACCAGCCAACCGAGGGTGACTGGGTACGGTTTAGAGGGCGGCACTAGGCCTCGATAGATAGATACAGATAGATGAGATAGATGAGATAGATAGATAGATAGATAGATAGATAGATAGATAGATAGATAGATAGATAGATAGATACATACCTCATGCAGTACGTAGGGGAAGTACTCCAGGCCCATGGTAATCGCCTTGACTGCCACGGGGATACCTTGATAGATAGGTAGATAGATAGATAGATAGATAGATAGATAGATAGATAGATAGGTAGATAGATAGGTAGATAGATAGAAAGATAGATAGATAGATAGATAGATAGATAGATAGATAAATAGATAGATAGATACTTCAGACACATGGTAATCTCCTTTACTGCCACGTGGATACCTTGATTGATAAATGTAGATGGATAGATAGATAGATAGATAGATAGCTAGCTATCTATAGATAGATAGATAGATAATCCAGGCGCATGGTTTTCGCCTTGACTGCCACGGGGATACCTTGATAGATAGATTGGTAGGTAGATAGGCAGGAATGTAGGTAGGTAGGTCGATTGATAGATAGATTGATGGGTAGATTAGGTAGATAGATAGAGCCTTGACTCCCACGGGGATACCTTGACAGATAGATAGTATATATGTATGTATGTATGTATGTAGGTAGGTAGGTAGGTAGGTATGTAGGTAGGTAGGGAGGTAGGTACATAAACAGATAGATAGATAGATAGATAGATGAAATATCGACTAATGTCAGAAAAAAGGAGCTTCTGATTTCGTCAACCAGGAAGTCTGTGGGTAAAGTATTAACCCGATGCCCAGCTAAGCCGTGATGTTTGCACGGAAGGGACTGATACAGGCAATACCAAAGCTTCCTAGTACCAGACGGGGCCAGGGCTCGTTCCATAAGCGCCCCTTGCAGAACGAGCTCCCACCTCCATTACAGAGGGCCCAGTAAGCAGATGGAGTTTCGAGACTGTTCGACACTCTAGTATAAACCGACAGAGCACTGTGGGTTTTATTCCGGGCTCAACAAGCGAGAAAGGGCACCCTGAGGGAACAGGATTGTGCTTCCCGTCGCTATTTCGGCATGTGACTCATAGGCGTATGGCTAGGCACACATAAGGCACCCCACCACGGGCCCAGCACACCCACACCATCCCCTAATTCTCTGTCTGTCGACAGATGGCACCCATTTCAAAACATCAAGCCCAAGAGAGGGTCAGTGACACCTCAAGTGGCCTTGGTTCATTCCGTAGAGTAAGTGATAAGATCAACTGATGAAATATCGACTAATGTCAGAAAAAAGGAGCTTCTGATTTCGTCAACCAGGAAGTCTGTGGGTAAAGTATTAACCCGATGCCCAGCTAACCCGTGATGTTTGCACGGAAGGGACTGATACAGGCGATACCAAATCTCCCTAGTACCAGGCGGGGCCAGGGCTCGTTCCATAAGCGCCCCTTGCAGAACGAGCTCCCACCTCCATTTATAGAGGACCCAGAAAGCAGATGGAGTTTCGAGACTGTTCGACAGTCTAGTATAAACCGACAGAGCACTGTGGGTTTTATTCCGGGCTCAACAAGCGAGAAAGGGCACCCTGAGGGAACAGGATTGTGCTTTCCGTCGCTATTTCGGCATATGACTTATAGGCGTATGGCTAGGCACACATAAGGCACCCCACCACGGGCCCAGCACACCCACACCATCCCCTAATTCTCTGTCTGTCGACAGATGGCACCCATTTCAAAAAATCAAGCCCAAGAGAGGGTCAGTGACACCTCAAGTGGCCTTGGTTCATTCCGTAGAGTAAGTGATAAGATCAACTGATGAAATATTGACTAATGTCAGAAAAAAGGAGCTTCTGATTTCGTCAACCAGGAAGTCTGTGGGTAAAGTATTAACCCGATGCCCAGCTAAGCCGTGATGTTTGCACGGAAGGGACTGATACAGGCAATACCAAAGCTTCCTAGTACCAGGCGGGGCCAGGGCTCATATAGATAGATAGACAGATAGATAGAAAGATAGATAGATAGATAGATAGATAGAAAGAAAGAAAGAAAGAAAGATAGATAGATAGATAGATAGATAGATAGATAGATACTCCAGGCCCATGGTGATGGCTTTCACTGCCAAGTGCATACCTTGACAGATATATAGATAGTAGGTAGTTACTTAGGTAGGTAGGTAGATAGATAGAAGGTAGGTAGGTAGGTAGGTAGATAGACAGATAGATAGATAGATAGATAGATAGATAGATAGATAGCTTTACCTTGCCAGGTTCCTTTGAAGACCGACGCCTCGGACCCCGCCCCTAGCCTGATAGATAGATAGATAGATAGATAGATAGATAGATAGATAGATAGATAGATAGATAGATCGATAGATATATAGGTAGGTAGATAGGTAGGTAGGTGGATAGGTAGATAGACCTGCCGGTGATGGCAAGGTCGGTGGGGTTGATTATCACTAGCCTCTGTTCCGCTTCTGTCGCAGAGCCCGCGGGCGCCCTGAAGGCCCTGGCCACCGGCCCGCTCTCAGGCAGCCTGGCGGCGGACTCCATGAAGTGGTTGAAGCAGATCTGAACGGACGATGGAGCATGCGGCTGCGCCATCTCACCCACTTCCAGCTCATAGTTGGTGAGCACTTTGGTCTTGGGGTGGTGCATGGTGAGCACACGACGCACTTTGCCCACGTGGCTTATGGGGACCACCACATGCACCTATGCATGTACATGTCCAAGTAAATAAGTAAGTAAGTAAATGAGTATGTGTATGTATGTATGTATGTATGTACCGCTCCGGCAGACAGCATTTCAATCTGTCTGCCCTCCTGCATACATACATACATACATACATACATACATACATACATACATACATACATTACATAAATTACATACATTACATACATTGCATACATACATACCTGCGTATTGAACTTCACGTCCGTCACCAATCGTCCGATCTCCGCTTTACTGATCGTGAGAAGCACAAACTGCTCGTGCTGGCCCTGGGCTTGAGCCAAAGGCGGCAGAGAGGCGGAGTCGGTGAACTGGAAGGTGAAGAAGGTCTCGACCGTGAAGTGCATTGGGGTGTCTTGAGTAACCTTGACCCCTTTGTGGTTTTGGACCACGCAGACCATGGTAAGGTTGGAGGGGGAGAGGCGGAGGAGCTCCATGGCCGGCTCCACGGAGGATGGGCAACACGGCAGAGAGAACTGCGGCAGAGAGAGGTTGAGCTGGCGCACTTGGGGCAGCTGGTAGATGGAGGACTGGTGAGGACCGGATGGGCAGGCGGCTCGCAGAGATCGGAAGAAGGGCCACGTGGCCAGGCCGGTAGCCAGACTGGCTGTGAGGCCTCCAGAGAACATGTGATGCGGGTCCGAACCCAGCGTTTCCTCCAGTGGCACTGCGTCCAGAAACTGGTCCAAGACCCAGGCGTCGAAGCCGTCCTCCAGCTCTTGCAGGGTGACAGGGTGGCTCAAGGCAGTGTGCGGCTGCAACTGCTGCGTGTGCTTGTTGTCATCTGAATTGGAGAGCTGCCTGTACAATGCCGACGGATTCGAGGCCTCTTTCTGTCTGCGAATGCTAAATCTCCATTTGACTAGTAGCTCAGCCAAGGCTTGAGGGCAAGGCGTGCTCAGGAAGGACAAAGGAAAAGAGCTTTCCTCCTGCGGCTTGAGCGCTCCAGTTTGCAGGTTGAGGGGCAGGTCCAAGTCGAAGAAGATGCAGGAGTGCGAAGTGAAGAGGTATTCTACCTCAGATAGCACTGACTCGGTGTCTGCCAGCTCGTGGGGCTTGCGGTTGAAGTGGCAGCCTGCGATAGATAGATTATGGAGATAATATAGATAGATAGGTAGTTGCGTTGCTGTCATGGCTAAATATGCTCAGATAGATAGAAAAGCAGGCGAACTGGCAGATAGATAGATAGATAGATAGATAGATAGATAGATAGATAGATAGCTTCCAGTTCGTTGGGCTTGCGGTGGCAGTGGCAGTCTGTGATAGATAGATAGATAGATAGATAGATAGATAGATAGATGGATGGATAGATAGATAGATAGATATAAATAGATAGATAGATAGATAGATAGATAGATAGATAGATAGATATAAATATAGATAGAAGTTGCAGCCTGAACAGGGAGGAGAAAGAGTATTATCAATGCCAACGATGTTATCGATGCCAACGATGTTGTTGTCACCATGGTTGACCTTGTTGTTTGTTAAGGCTTATATGCTCAGATAGCTAGACAGTCTCAGACAGACAGATAGCCCGACAGATAGAAAGGCAGCCTGAGCAGGGACGAGAAAGAATATCGCCAATCCTAACGATCTTGTTGTCATCATTATTAACATCTTTGCTGTTTGTTGTGGCTATATGGCTAAATATGCTAAGATAGGTAAGGATGCAAATTGCTCACCTATCACCACGTTGCCTGGCGCCTGGGCGAAGGTCGACGCCAGTTCGTAGCTGCAGCCTCTGCAGAAGGAGAAGGAGTGGTAGTAAGTAAGTGCATGTAAGTGCATGTGAGTAAGCAGCAGAATTGGAAGTAAAAGCAGTAACAGTAGTACCTATGCAGCACGACCTAAGTAAGTAAGTAAGTAAGTAAGTAAGTAAGTAAGCAGTGTTTCATAGTAGTAGCAATTACCTGTGCAGTACGACATATGTCCAGGACAGTGCTCCGGGCGGCAGCAGGCTGCGAGCGCCTTCTAAGGTCTGAAGCAGAGCCCAGCGGGAAAGGCGCTTGGCCACCACGAGAACCTTAGCTTGGGCCAGCGACGCCATCCAGAGCTTGAGGAAGAGGAAGGGGTCCACGCCCTTCGCGCCTATGTGATCAATAAACCAATAGGGAATTGAGTAAATAAGTAAATGAACGAATGAATCAATCAATAGAAAAATACATAGATGCATCATACATACATACATACATACCCGCTGCGTTCTCAGTGACAGGAGCAGGTGGACTGTGTACTATACATACATACATACATACATGCATACATGCATACATACATGCAATGCGGACTTAGCAGGAGAAGGTGTACTGCGCTTAGATACTTACATATATACATACATACATACATACATACATACATACATACATACATACCCGCTGCGTGTGGCAGTGTTGTCCTGCAGTGCTGCCTTTCAGGAGAAGGTGTGCCGTGCTTAGAGTAAATAAGTAAACGAACCAATGAATGAATAAATAGAAAAATACACACATACATACATAAATATACATACCCGCTGCATGATCAGTGGCAGTGTCCTGCAGTGCGGACTTGGGTGGAGAATGTGTGTTGTGCTTAGCCTGCGACCTGCCAACGACGGGTAGATAGATAGATAGATAGATAGATAGATAGATAGATAGATAGATAGATAGATAGATAGATAGGTAGGTAGATAGATAGATAGATAGATAGATGAGATGTCGCAAAGGAATGTAGTCCTTGCAAAGGAACGCAGTTTCACATCAAACAATAATTTGTGTACTGTGCATGTGTCCGGGATGGGAATCACGGGTAGACTGTGTTCTGGAAAAAGAAGAGGAGGAAGGACGTTGAAGAAAAAGGCAATCTAGGAATGGAGAGTGGGAGGATAAGGAAGAAGAGAAAGAAAAGGAAGCCGTTAGTCCAAGTGTTTTGAGCACCGTAAGCTTGCGCAAGCTACAACGATGACATTGTATGAGGCCTAAACCCCCGCAGGGACCTAGCCCGGGCTATGCAATATATAGATAGATAGATAGGTAGGTAGATAGATAGATAGATAGATAGATAGATAGATAGATAGATAGATAGATAGATAGATAGATTGATAGTGTGTGTGTGGGACTTGGCTGGCAGGAGAAGGTGTGCTGTGCTTAGCCTGCTCTCTATCTATCTATCTATCTATCTATCTATCTATCTATCTATCTATCTATCTATCTATCTGTCTGAAGGTGTGCTGTGCTTAGCCTGCGACCTGGCCAGCGAGGGAGAACTGTTCAAGAAATCCTGACATACGAGTAGATAGGTAGGTAGGTAGGTAGGTAGATAGATAGATAGATAGATAGATAGATAGATAGATAGATGATAGGTATATATACATATGTATATATATATATGTATATATATAGTTATTTAGATAGACTGATAGAAACCTCCAAGGTTATTTCGTTGCCGCACCCGAAAACAGACTCCCAATCCACTTGGGGTCGCACGTCATGCCTACATAGATATATTAATATAGATATAGTAGATGTAGATGTGGATATAGTTGATAGGTACAACAGACTGCCAGTCCACCTGGGAACACACGTCTTGCCTATATGGATATGTTAATATAGATACGATGATAGGTAGGTAGATATATAGGACATTTCGTCCCCCCTACCCAAAAACAGACCACTCCCAGTCTGCTTGAGGAAAGATATCTTGCCCACAGATATAGATATAGATATAGATATAGATATAGTAGGTATAGATATAGATATAGCTGATAGGTGAAACTAACAGACTCCCAGACCACCTGGGGATTAACATCTTGCCTACAGACATAGATAGACAGAGAGAAGGAGAGATAGATAGATAGATAGATAGATAGATAGATAGATAGATAGATAGATAGATAGATAGAATCCCAGTCCAGCTGAGGACGCACGTCTTGCCTACGTAGATATAGACATAGATAGGTATAAATGCAGTTGTAGATATAAAAATAGATAAATGATAGGTAGGTAGGTGGGCAGGTAGGTAGGTAGGTAGGTAGGTAGGTAGGCAGGTAGGTAGGTAGGTAGGTAGGTAGGTAGATAGATAGATAGATAGATAGATAGATAGATAGATAGATAGATAGATAGCACTCAGCAAAGTCCAGCCAGCTGCTGGAGACAGATAGGCAGATAGACAGATAGACAGACAGATAGATAGATAGATAGATAGATAGATAGATAGATAACAACTGGCCAAGCCTAGCGCGCTGCTGGAGACAAACAGACAGATAGACAGATAAACATATAGATAGATAGATAGATAGATAGATAGATAGATAGATAGATAGATAGATAGGTAGGTAGATAGGTAGGTAGCTAAGCACCTGGCAAAGCCCAGCCAGCTGCTTGCGACGGCGGGGTGGCGCAATCGTTCAGGCAGACTGGCGTAGAGCGAGGCCACTCGTGAGCGGGAGCCCGGAGCAGCAGTGCTGGCGAAGCTTTCTCTGCAGTTCACACAGAACACAACTCTACGTGCAGACTAGCAAGTAGCTTCGAACCCATCCCCCCCCCCCCCCCCGACCCCACCCCCCTGCGCATCCTTCCTCTCTCTATCTGCTTTATCTATCTAGCGCGCGAGCTCGGAGCAGCAGCGCTAGCGAACAGTTCTCTGCAAAGAAAACATAAAGACAAAAAGCATGAGCTGAAGCCTGCATGCAGACCAACCGGTAGCGTCGAAGCAAAACCCCCCGGCGCCCCCTTCTCGCAATCCCTCCTCTCTCTCTCTCTCTTTCTATTTATCTATCGATCTTACTTGGAGCTGACGACGGACTCCACCCAGTGCTTCATGTCCATCCAGAGAGGGGCAGCGCAGCAAATGCCAAACCAACCCTTCCCCTTCACACACACATATGCATATAGATATATGTGAATATGCATGCATATGCATATCCATAACCTCCTCAATCTCCAACTCCACACCCACACCCACATCCACACCCATATCCACATCCATATACCTTCACGGAAGCGAATACCACATATGTCCGCGTGCCTCGCTCGTTGGTGAAAAATCCTCCATCCACCCCTAAATATAAATACAAATATAAATAAATAAATATAAATATAAATATAAATATAAATATAAATATAAATATAAAAATAAATATAAAAATAAATATAAAAATAAATATAAGTATAAATATAAATATTAATATAAAAATATTAATGAAAATATATAAACATAAACATAAAGACAAACATGAAGATACCTTGTCCCGCTCCTGTGTCGCCCATGGCATGCAGTTGCGTGGCTAAGTACTTTGAAACAGAGTCGAC
>WBZZ01004348.1:10000-12500 GCA_019918135.1 Paulinella micropora | reverse complement strand
AACAACAACAACAACATCGTCAACAACAACAACAACGACAACAACAACAACAACAACAACAACAAAAATAATAATAATAATAATAATAATAATAATAATAATAATAATAATAATAACGAATAAATGAATAAATGAATAAATAAATAAATAAATAAATAAATAAATAAATAAATAAATAAATAAATAAACTTGTAATTTTCTCAGCGCGTCCGCAGGTGACAAGAACGCCACGTATGTATGTATGTATGTATGTATGTATGTATATATGTATGTATATATGTATGTATGTATGTATGTATGTATGTATATATGTATGTATGTATGTATGTATGTATGTATGTATGTATGTATGTATGTATGTATGGCCTCGCGAGCGGTCGATCAACATGGAAATGAACGATAATAATCAGAATCGTCATCATTAAAAATGTTAATACTGATCAACCTGTAGTTTCTCAGCGCGTCCACAGGTGATAGGAAGGCCACGGCGCGCGACCTCGACCGCGGCGCGGACAAAGTAACGGACGCCTCTCGGCCCGGCAGGGCATTTTCAGACACAGGAGAGAACATGCTGAACTTTCTAAACATAACATACATACATACATACATACATACATACATACATACATAACTGCTGCGCGAAAGCAGACATAGGACAACTCAACGCTGATACATACATACATACATACATACATACATATATACATACATACATACATACATACATACATACATACATACATACATACATATATACATACATACATACATACATATCTACAACATCGTTATCTTTATTCCCGGCAGCTGCTCCGAACAATGATGGACATACATACATAGTTATAAATACATAGTCATACATACACGAACGCATATATACATACATACAACACCATTACGACCTAGTTTGTACGCATGTATGTATGTATGTATGTATGTATTATGTATGTATTATGTATTTTTATTTCCGAGAGATGCTACCAACAATGATGGACATACATACATAGTTATACATTCATACATACATACATATATCATTACGCCCTTGTGTCTTCATCTTTATTCCCGGCAGCTGCTCCGAACAATCATGGACATACATAGTTTTACATTCATTCATTCATTCATACATACATACATACATACATACATACATACATACATTACGTGGACATACATACATAGTTATACACACATACATACAACATCATTGCGACCTAGTGTCTTCATTATCCTTGTTTCCAGCAGCTGCTCCGAATAATGATGGGGGAGGTAAGTTTTCATCACCCATCCTGTATGAAAAGTGTATGTATGTGTCTTTCTGTCTCTCTGCCTGTCTGTCTGTGTATGTATGCAGCTGCTCCAAACAATGTGCCGGGGGCAAGTTCTCATCACCCGCCCTGGATGAACGTGTATATGTATGTGTCTATCTGTCTGTATGTATGTATGTATGCAGCTGCTCCGAACAATAATAGAGGAGGCAAGTTCTCATCACCCGCCCTGAATGAACGTGTATATGTATGTGTCTATCTGTCTGTCTGTATGTATGTATGTATGTATGCAGCTGCTCTGAACAATGTTGGAGGCAAGTTCTCATCTCATCTCCGGTCCAGAAGATACATGTATGTATATGTATATGTATATGTATAATACATATTCATATAAGTATACACATACATATACATACGCATATACATAACACACACACACACACACACACACACACACACGCATACACACACACACACACAAACGCATACACACACACATACACACACACACACACACACAAAACAACAACAAAAAAGAAAAAAAAAAGAAAAAAAAAAACACAAACAAAAAAAAAAAAACCCAAAAAAAAAAAGAAAAAAAAGAAAAAAAAAAAAAAAAAAACGTATACACGTATATATATATATATACGTATTTGAATATGCATATGAATACTGATACGAATACGTGTATGGTATTATATCTGTCTGTTGTCTGTCTGTCTGTATGTATGTATGTATATATGTATGTATGTACCCAGAGCGAAACGGAGTGGCTCCAGGCTCCACCTCTAGATAGATAGAAGATAGATAGAGATAGGCAGGTAGGTAGGTAGGTATATAGGTAGGTAGATAGGTAGATAAATAGATAAATAAACAAACAGATAGATAGATAGATAGATAGATAGATAGATAGACAGATAGACAGATAGATAGATAGATAGATAGATTAGATAGATAGATAGATAGATAGATAGATAGATAGATAGATAGATAGATAGATGAGATATCGACTAATGTCAGAAAAAAGGAGCTTCTGATTTCGTCAACCAAGGAAGTCTGTGGGTAAAGTATTAACCCGATGCCCAGCTAAGCCGTGATGTTTGCACGGAAGGGACTGATACAGGCGATACCAAATCTCCCTAGTACCAGGCGGGGCCAGGGCTCGTTCCATAAGCGCCCCTTGCAGAACGAGCTCCCACCTCCATTTATAGAGGACCCAGAAAGCAGATGGA
>WBZZ01004347.1:180000-200955 GCA_019918135.1 Paulinella micropora | reverse complement strand
AAGGAGTGAGCAGCCGGACGAATATCACGGGAATCATCACACTGACCTTTAAATTGAAATCCGCACGAGTATACCGTATGGACCTCTATGTCGTCCCCGGTTACCACGGGTCAATATTATTATCGTATGACCAATTGGCTACGATGGGGGCTGTGATTGATTGCGTCGCACGGCGAGTGATATATGGAGTAAAAAGAGGAGAAGAGAACGATATTGATCCCTTCAACGCTACTGACTCTTATGAGGCTTATGAGCTGAGTCTAGCGACGGATCACAAAAAGATGGCCATCGCACATGAGGCACTTGAGGTGTACGTGCACCCCCATGTCGTAAGACCGGATGAACTGTCCTGGACCGACAATTGGGAATCCCAAGTGTGCACTGTCACAGTTCCGACATGCCATTGGGACAAAAAGTCTATTGATGACTTAATCGAGAAGCGAAAGGAGGAGATTATATGTGTCGCACAAAGAAGCCCGTCGTTGGCGAGATTCGCGGAAGGAGTAGGAACAGATGTCCACATTACTAACGGATACTGTTTCCATGCGAAAGTAGGAGAAGAAAAAAGGGAGGAGTTTGTACCAAGGAGAACGGGGCGAATCCCGGATACTCCACCAGAAACTATTAAAAGTTTTATTACTGATTTCTGGGGTGACGAGCCCACGTGGCCGCGTTCACTGTCTGAAGTGAAGAAATGCTTACGGACTTTATTCGAAAATAATAAGCCGTATACTATTATCCTGCCATATAATGAGAAGGCGATATGGGCGCAGGAAATAAGGGACCGGCTTATTGATCATCCTATACCGGTACCCTCTCGCAAGCAACAGCTAGTGGTGGCTTGTCGTATGGGAACTCGTGAGCAGAGCAGTACATACAAGCGGAAGCTCAGAGACCTCGACAAGTTGAAATTGATACCGCAAGCATTCACATGCTTTGATGGTTTTTACACCCGTAAAGCTCCTTTGCAATACGCGAGACTCATTGACATGCTGGTGGAGCTCGGTAAAGATGATGAGCCGGACACGGTCACGTATGAAAAGACGGGCCTAGTTGATGTCTCGGAAGAGGACTTAGGCTTGGAGGAGGACAGAGAACCCCTCAAGCAGCATAAGCAGATGTCTGATGAAGATTTTCAAGAGGTGGCGCGGAAAATATTGGAAGAAGGAGTAGGCACGGAGAAGGAGAAGGAGCTTTTAAAAGCCAAATTAGAGGCGAACAAGGAAATCTTTGACCCTCCACACGCAGGTGGTGTCAAGCCTGAAGATTTCACTGCGGTTATTTACAAAATACAGGGTGCGGAGCCGTCACCGGCACCACGAAGGGCGAATTTGAGTATACATGAGGCGAAGATAGCGGAGGAGCTAGCAAGACAGCTGCTCAATGAGGACTTTATTGAGAGATCAACATCTCCAATAGTCTCACAGCCGAGAATAGTGCCGAAGCCAGCAGGAGAATGGCGCCTGACAGTTTACTATGCTCGTGTTAACAAGGTGCTGGAGGAAGAGAGAAATCCTCTCCCGACATTAGAAGAAGGAAGGAGAGTACTGCGGAATGCAAAATTCTATTCGGTCATTGACCTTAAGAATGGCTTCTGGCAGATACCACTGGAGGAAAAGTCCAGATGGCTGACGGCGTTTGTGGTGGGTCTGGAAATATGCCAATGGAAAGTGCTTCCGATGGGCCTCAAGCAAGCCCCAGGACTTTTCCAGAAGGCGATGCAGAAGATGTTGAGCAGTCAGTACGATGATTTGTCTGACGGTGGCTTTATGAGAAGGCGGGGACAGAAGGCGGGAGAATATGCATTTTGCTATATCGATGACATCATCGTATACTCTAACACAATGGAGGAGCATATCGATCATTTGTCCGATATATTCAGGCGCATCGGAGCTTTTGGCCTGAAGTGCAATCTAAAGAAGTGTCAACTTGCCAAGACGAGTGTGACATACTTAGGGTACGAGATCTCCCATAATCGAGTCTCGATATCCAAAGAGAAGAGGGAGGAGATTATGAATCGACCGATGCCGAAGAACCGCACTGAATTGCACTCATTCCTTGCGATGGCGCAATACTATAGCCAGTTTATACCCGATTGGGGTGCAACACGGGCTAAGTTGGAGAAAATAATAGATTTTGGAGACTTTGAGAAGTGGGGCGAAGAGGCTTTGCAAGCGTTTCATGCGCTCAAAGATCTCATTTACAAAGACCCGAAAGACGGAGGACTGGTGTTAACGATGCCCGACTTTACGAAACAATTCGTAGTCGATACAGACGCATCTAAGTTTGCGACTGGGGCTGTATTACAACAAGAGGATGAGGAGAAGAAATTACGCCCAATCATGTTTATTAGTAGGAAGTTGTGTGCGGCGGAGAGAAACTATTGCACAAGGCAAAGAGAGGCGTTGGCGGTAGTATGGGCCCTCAAGAGGCTCAGAGAGTATTTGTGGGGAGGACCTCAATTTACTGTCAGAACTGATCATCATAACCTGTTATGGTTGATGAATCATGAACAGACGGGACGGCTGGCGCGGTGGCAAGCGTTCTTGTCTTGTTTCGATTTTACAATGGTCCATCTACCGGGAAAGCGAAATGTGGTCGCTGATAGCCTCTCTAGGCTAGAGTTTAACTCAGAAGTATCGGCGTTGGTGTCCACGGTGGAGATGGAAGACTTGTCCACTGACAAGGTGTATGAGGTCAGCCACATTGAGGCGATGGAGATGGCGAGTGGAGTCCGATATGACCGCACAGGTCTACGGTACAGTCCACAAGGCCCGGATCACGGGATATGTTGTGAGCTACATACCCAGGAGGACGCAGAGTGGTCCTATGAGGTATATGAGAATGCGAAGGCGAACATAAGAGAGGAAGAGGAGACGCAGGAAGTTTATGCGGAGCCTCCTCAAGAGCGGAGAAGTGACCTAGACGATGACCCGGAAAGAATCGGGGTACGGCTAGAAGATGGTACTATCCATATAGCCTCGCCTACCGCATGGAGGCAACAACAGGCTCAAGATCCGGAGTTTAAAGAACTGATACAGTTATATCAGAACCCGGATGAGCTACGGATGACGAAAGCGATCAAAGATCAGATGAAGGAGATGGGATGGAGAGATGGTCTACTGCGGTACAAGGGCCTTCACGGTCGCTATGCGTCACAGCCGGACAAATGGACCGTTTGGGTACCGGAGAGTCTGAGACGATTTATATTTGTCGCAGCCCACAATTGCCCACTTTTGGCGCATCCGGGTCGACAACGAACTCACATGTTCGTAGCGAGGCGATTCTGGTGGAAGAAGATGAAGGAGGAGATAGATCAGGCGGTGGATGCATGCATCCCGTGCAAGATAAACAAAACACCACTGAAGGCAAATTTCGGCCTGATTGGCGAATTTCCTCTTCATGCGGGGATGTTTGAGTTTATACACATTGATCATGTGGGACCTTTCCCAGAATCGAAGGATGGTTACAAATACCTCCTCACGGCTATTGACAGAGCCACCAACTATGTGTGGATCATCCCTGTCAAAGACGTTACCGGCAAGACGACGGCCGAGGCGCTGATCGATAGGATCATCTCACAGATCGGAGTACCAAGAAAGATATGTTCTGATCGAGGCTCGGACTTTAATAACGAGGTCATCGACAAACTATCTAAGTATTACGGGATGAAATGGCAATATGTTACTGCCTATAACCCGCGAGCAAATGGGAAAATCGAGCGGGTACACAGACCCCTCAAAGCCTCGCTAAAGATGTATTGCACGAAGAAGGAGAATCAAAGAGCATGGGTCGAGGCAGCACCATCATTTGCGTTTGCAATGAGCTGTCTACCCTCTACGGCGTTAGGAGGCTCGAAGAGCTCAATCTCGCCATATCAGTTAGTATATGGGCGTGAGCCTGATATCCCGACTTCGCTCCTTCACCCAAAAGACACTTGGGCGGATGCGGATGAGTTGTTTGGGATGAGACTTAGAGTGAAGATGGAGGCGGAACAAATAGTCAGGGCGCATAGAGAGGCGGAGCGCCGAAAGACTGATGCTGAAGGGGTGCAACAAGCGCACTTGGATCAGATCAAGTTCCAGGTCGGGGATATTGTACTATTGTACCATCCTCAAGTCCCGAAAGGAGTCAGCTCTAAGCTGTTCACTCACTGGAAAGGACCTTATCAGATTATGGAACAGACGGGACCTCTGAATTACAAGATCAGGGGTAGAGGGAAGGTGCAAATTGCGAATGTAAGAAGGCTGATTAAGTATGATCCCTTTTTACTGGAAGATGAATCCGTTGAGGAGGCGTTAAAACGGATGAAGGATGATTTCAAAGAGGTGCCGCCCATCCACAAGGAGGCTGGCATAGACCAAGACGATGCTTATCGGGCACCGATAGCTGAGAAGGTGGAGAGTGAGGTGGACAGCAAGGAGAAGACTGACCGCATAAGCGCGGTGGGGACTCAGTCTAAGTCTCCGCGAGAGCATAGCGGAAAGAAGGAGAAGATCACAGAGGCGCAGCTAAGGAGAGCACGGAATGATCTTATCAACGACCAACCGAGGAAGGCGTTGAGGTCGATGAGATCAAAGGACGTCCACCAGGAGGAGGAGGGGACGGACACTGACCCAAACGCGGGCAACGTTGAGATTGTCCATGAGCGATGGAAGGAAGGCGATGCGATAGCAACCATCGCATGGCTGAAAAATGTTTTCTATCTGATGAGACCAGCGGAACAACATGTCGCTGATGACACTCTCTCAGACTTATACTTGATGCGGGTCGTGGCGGTCCCACGACAGATGCGTGTCACACGGACACTCAAAATATCATCAGCCGCAAAGATAGTACAACCGATACTCCAGTTCTGGAGAAGTATGGACCCGGTTGAGGTTCCAAAGGCAAGACATTATCTGCCAGTATATAAAGACGCAAAAAGTCTCGAGACATGGGATGATACAATTACTCCCAGAGACAAGGATTACACTGCGTGGACCATTCAGACACTGCCAAGAGGAGTGCTTGATGTCCCTTTTGAATTATCGTTGGGCGGAATCCCTAATAAGATCTGGGACATTCTCGAACAGTCAAAGTTCGATCTGACTTTTGTTGGTGGTCCTCCACCAGGCAAAGAAATCCGCGCCAGACGACGAAGGCAGTGACAAAGAAACTATTTTTCTTTATGCGTCTCAAATAAACTGATTGATTGCCCACGGCGTATCATGATTTGATCATGCATCATCAGTTATCAATATGAATATTAAAAGACTCAGTGATGTAACTTGGCATTCGATCGCAACATACGACTGCGAAAGGTCGATCGACGATGATACTACACCGTATACGGGGATCGCTAAAGTATTGAGCGATGGTGTTCCAGGGTATGACCCTTTCCAAGTCCTGGGATGATGTTCTCGAAAATGAAATGTTCTCTGAAACTTTCATTAAATTATTTTTTACGATAGATTATATACTGTCGTACCTGAGCACGGTCAATCTCTACTTGTGTCGGTATATCGCAGGGTCGGGTACATACACCTCGACTTCGGATATAGCTATTAGGACTGGCCCCCTAATACTATATCATAGGATATCCGCCTTATACAAGGGTATGTCACTAAAAAAGACAATGTACTTACGATCTCCCTGTGAATAATAATAATAATAATGAGAATGATAAGAAGAAGAAGGAGATCAAAGGGGGAATCGTACTACAGCACCACGTTGCTTGTATTTTTTATTAATAGTACGTTTGTTCTTGACATACTGCCGAAAAAAAAATTTGAGGGGAAGGAGTTCAAAATTTACAAGAAAGGCTAGAGAATCCGCTTTGACGTGCCGTATGAGGATATATTTATCGTCTTTTAGCGTCTATCCGTGGGTCGATGCGCTGTGTGGCATGACTCCATAGCGTATACTATTTGCAGAAAGAAATCAGAAGGTGTATGACGAAAATGCTATTTCCGTCATAAAATCGGGAGGGGGTACTGTAGGCATCACCCCCCGGATAGCCGGTAAAAAATACCTTTTCCTGGTGACAGGTGCACCAGCTTGTTTTTCAGTATTATTTGTCCGGATTGGACCTGATGCCATTTTATTCCTGGTCTGTTGCAGTTTTCCTTTTTTTGGCTTCACTGAGCTAATACAACGAGACATCATTCTCATTCTTGAGGACTGTGTTTGGTTGTATTACCGACTTTTTTTCGAGCTATCGTTAGGGGCATTACAAAGGTTTGCAACTCTGTCGTATATACATAATTGCATTACTCTACGTTCCGGTCTGTCGGTTATCCTTGGCTTGGAGAGTACGGAGTCCCTTCTACATTGATTAGGTATTACTCATTCTTCATGTCGTTAGACAGTCGTTATGTTATTAAATATTGAGTCACTGTAACAAGTCAAGCTACGCCATGACCAGAGTATCCCTGTAAGTCCTTGATCGCTTGTTATGCCTGCAGGTCACGAGTCAACGATCATTCTCATCGAACCTGAACATCTCAATGACTCAGCTATATCAGCACGGAATAATTGGTCACGCGGCATTAAATTTGGTCCATCTCGGCTGTGCGATACCTGGCTAGTGACCTAGCTTCCTACGGCTCGAAGTTACTCTCCCCGACTCGGATATCAACGCATCGCTACCATGCGCCTCAATTGTTCCGCAGTCCCGCTACCGCATCCCGATATCCGGCCCCGGCTGATGTCAGTCTGCAATGCGCTACACATCGACACACTTCTTTTTCATCTTCCACTATGGTTTAAAGAGACACACCCGAGTCTCCGAGGCTATCTTTTTTCCTATCTTTTCCTTTTTGAAGTTTTAGCGAGACAAGTCACTGACCCATCATTGAGTCGTTAGTCACTCATTCTGTACGCAACTCTACTCGACCATTAGGTCTGGGGGGGGAGCTATTAGACTGAGCACTTTAACTATCTCAGTGCCAAACCATTACAGTTGACTTTTCACTTCAAGTTTTTTGACAGGCGCGTTAGATTCTCCTCTGCACTACGTTTCAACTTCACTAACTAGTTTTCGATTTCGTTTAGAAATCAGTGACTTCAAACGATTATTAATAATTTGAAAATCAGCTATGAATTGCATTTTTTCCCTATGTCACTGCCTTTTTGTCCTTTATTGCTGTTGACATTCAAGACAACAACAAAAATTAGTTTTTCATTTTTGTGTCAGATTTTCATTTTTGTGACAGTTTTTCATTTTTGTGACAAAAATTCAAATTTTCAAATTTAACGGTAACATTTCGCGAAAATTTACGATATTTTGCGGACGAATATAGCAGTTAATTTGAAAAATTCAAATTTTCACCCAAAATCAAAATTCCAACCAAAACTGAAATTCCAACCAAAACAGAAAAATCAATTTTTTTTGTTGTCTTGAATGTCAACAGCAATACAGTGACAGTCATACTATCAGCGGTAAATTTATTGACAAGGACGTGACACGTGAACTTGAAATGAGCACCAATTCATGAACGAGGAAACTTTTCCAAAAGAAAATCAGTTCCGAACACTCAACAACTTTGTACTTGAAGGCAACTTTCAAATACTTTGCAGTAGTTTTGCGAAGTTCAACTTAGAAAGCTCACAATCTACGCTGATTCAGTCGTGTTCAAGAGTAGTCACAATATATTGCAACCCAACGGTCTGCAGCAAGTAGAAATCACTATACGTAAATAAACGAAGTGACCGCTCTGCTATTTACTGGTACTTCACCTGCTCTCTGCACTTAATGCAGCCATAGAGATCTTTATTAAGAGTTCGTTGTGTTATTACCCCTTGGGGTTGTATCCAAACTCACACGATGATGATCCAGAGTCAACCTTTACTGTACCTCATGGTGAATCGATTGAAACTTAATGATTACCGGTATCAATACTGGCAGTAATAAAAATATTAATGATTACAAACACGGTAAACTTTGACTCATAATCTCAGAGGATGATCGTATGATCATAATAAAAACCCGTGGCACTATATTATAATTACGTTATGTTGATAATAATTGATAAGGAATTTCGCTTTGACCTGCAACTGCAAACAGATGATTTCTAAGTTACTGATGATGACTACTCGGCTTTACATTCTGTTTACATCAAGCTGCAGTCAGCGCTATCGCGCCCTACCCCTCTCCTCACTCGTTGCCGTGCACGTCCTGTCACATGTTTTCGAGTTTGCGGGTTTGGCCTCTCGCTCTCTTTGTGAGGTGGCTGGAAGTCATTTTCCACCGTCACCCACTCCGAGTCGGGAGTCTGTTGGAGCTTTTTCTTCCAGCTTCTCTCGCCTTCTGCCTTCTGCGGGGTCTGCAAGCACGTCAAGGCTGGATCCGAGCTCGAGTTTGCGGCTTCGTCCCAGGAGGGCTGCTCAGGCGACGGAGCAAGCGATAATTGCGCTGTGTCCTCAGCCGACGATGGCATAGAGTGGCTGGGATCAGTTTCCACCTTGCTGCCAGACGCGGCATGCTGCACGCTAGCTTTGTCAAAGTAATGAAACAAAATGCTGCTGTCCCGAAACTCCAGGGACGTATTCCAGTCCTTACCAATCTTGGCTCTGTACACGAAAGCAGATACACATCCGAACACTAAAAGGCAGGCAGGGGACGAAAGAAGACGGAAGGGGGGGGGGGCTCTGCAGGACCTGCCGACAGCTGTTATACGGTTGAGCAGAACCGAGCTGCAAGGATCCAACACATCGCCCGGCCCCAGCGGCGAGGCTGAATTAGCTGAGTTTGTGTCCACAGCTCGGCTAGCAGACTCATCTGCAGAACATGTTGGAAGGTCTTGCTCTGGTGATGCTGAAGGAAGCGAACACGACGGGTCTGCTGGTAGAGAAGACGAAGATGACAGAGAAGATGCACCCGAAGCAGAAGCAGGAGCAGACTGATGATGATGATGATGATGACGAGGAGGAGGAGAAGAAGAAGAAGAAGATGACCATGATTCAGAAGAAAAGGATGAGGATGATTCTGAAGAAGAGGAAGAAGAAGAAGAAGATGAAGATGATAACGAGGACGAGGAGGAGGAAGAGGAAGAAGAAGAAGAAAAAGAAGACGGAGTAGGAGACGCGACGAGGGACGAGGAGGTTGATAAGGAGGAGGAAGCGAAAGGGAGGAGCGGTGAAAGGGTGGAAGTCGGAGGTGGCGAGGAAGTCTCAATTGCAGAAAGCTGAGAAGCGAGGGAAGAATCTGTCGGTGAGGACGCAGAAGGGATCAAAGAGGAAGAACTCGAGGGTGCTGATGAGCATGTTGGCACAGCAGCATGATCCACAGCCGTGGAGCAAGTAGTCTCGTTGAAACTAGTCCGGGATACAAAAGAGGCACAAGAAAGGGAAGCAAGAGGAGGATCAAGGCAAAGAAGAGGGGATGAAGAAGCTGAGCCAGCGTCTTGAGAAGGGCAGACAAGAGCTAAAGAAGAATCGTCGGGCAAGTTTGCTTGTGGGTCTC
This sequence comes from Paulinella micropora, assembly GCA_019918135.1. Taxonomy (NCBI): domain Eukaryota; phylum Cercozoa; class Imbricatea; order Euglyphida; family Paulinellidae; genus Paulinella; species Paulinella micropora. The sequence continues at coordinate 191,510 of WBZZ01004347.1, read as the reverse complement.
CCACGCCCGCATGCGGACTGCGCTCCGGCTGCATCCTGTTGGCGGCTTCTACTAACGCGCTCCACAGCCGCTTGCGGACCTGCTTTTTCCTCCTCATTCTCTGCCTTTTGGGGGAGGCTTGAGACAGTGGGGAGGCTTGGACACTCGACTGGCTGACGGTGCGCGAGCCGACAGACAGCTTATTCTGTTCGTGTGCCTTCTGTGCTTGCGTGCTCAGCCTCGCCACGTCCAATGTGTGCTGTGCTTGGTCCAGCTGCCTGCCTTGACTGCTGTCCTGAACAGGTTGTTCGCTGCCTAGGCCGGTCTTGTCGCCACGACCCCCACCTGCCTGCCAGGCCTTGTGACTGTCCTCGTGTACAGTCCTGCAAATATGCACGCGCCACATGAGCATATCTATACATACACTGTAATCTTATCTGATCTGATCTGATCTGATCTTACCCGCGGTGCGTGGTTGAGCGCACTTGATGCTCCTGCTGCAGGTCCTCAAGCCACGTGGCTGAAGAGCGCTCTCCAACACTGTAGAAGTCAAACACATACATATATATACGCACCGAGCGCTGCAGCCCGTCTGGCGCGCTGTCCAACACTGCAGCAGTCAACGAGGCAAGCAGGTAAACAAACAGCACAAAGACACGCATATATCTGAGCACACCAAAGTACACTGTGAGTTGGAAAAAAAAAAAAAAAAAAAAAAAAAAAAAAAAAAAAAAAAAAAAAACTTACACACACACACAGACACACGCACACACACAAACACACACCACATACACACAGAAACACGCATATGTATTCGCGCACGAAGTACGCTAAGTCATACGATATTTTGGTGTTTCGACGTCAAATACCGGTCTAGCTCTAGCCACTTCTCGAGTTCCGCTGTAAGCTCCTCTTCCGATTCTTGTGGGCATTGCTCCTCTTCTATGTCTTGTTTGACATATGTCCACTGTTTGCTTGGTCTGTCTTCTTGCTGCTGCTCCTCAGCCTCGTCATGCGGCTCCCTGTGCTGGTCCTGCTCCTAGATAGATAGATAGATAGACAGATAGATAGATAGATAGATAGATAGATAGATAGATAGAGGTCGGCGTGCCTGCTCCTCGTCTGCCTGCTCTTGCGCTGCGCGCGGATAGGGGGGTGGCTCCTCCTCGTCCGTCTCGCAGCTCAGTTGCTGTGCCAGGCTGAGTTCCTCGTCCTGGTGCATCTCTTCTTCATCCTTCCGCAGCAGCAGCTGCGACAAGATAGACGACGCGACCGCTCGCTGCAAACCCAAGCCCGCAGCCTCGTCCTCGAGTTCCTGTTGCTGTCGTTCCTCTTGCGATGGCTCCATGACCTCCAGCTCCGCCTCGTGCTCCTGCCTCTGGCCTTGTATCGCCTGCCCCTCCACCTGCGCCTCTTGACTTTGCTCCACGGCCTCCTCCGCGCCATCTACCACTGTCCTTTCCTCTGCCTGAGCTGGTCTGGGCTCTGACAGCGCCCCATCATCCAGCCCGGGCATCAACTGCGCGAACTCCTTGCCTTGCGCCTTTTGGCAAGGCTTGGCCTGCTCGACTTGCTGCTCTTGCTCATCGCGTTCGCGCTGGGCTAGCTGTGCTGTCGTGTCGACCTCACTTGCTCCATCCCAGTCGTCCTTCTTTTGGAACCGTCCTCCTCCTTGTCCCTCACGTGCCTTCTCCTCTTGCTTTATCTCCTCCAGGTCTTGTGAAGCGTGGTCTTTTTTCTTCGCCGACTCGACTTCCTTGTCCTCTTCCTCTTCCCTTTCCCTGTCAGTCTCTCCCGTCTCCTCTTCCACTTCCACCATTACCTCTTCTTCATCCTCTTCGACTTCTGCCCCCTCCACTTCATTCTCTTCTTGTCCCATCTCTTCCACCTCCTCCACCTGGTCTTCTTGATTTTGGTCTTCCTCCTGCAATCCATCTACTTCCACTTCCTCCTCTTCAAACGCTTCTATTTCTCCTTCCACTTCCTCCTCAAATTCTTCTACCTCCTCTTCGACTTCCTCCATCTCGTTCGCTTCCTCCTCCGCCTCTTGGAGTTGCTCTTCTCCCTCCTCCACTTCCTCCTCTATCTCTTGCACTTCCCCCATTTCTTCTTCCATCTCTTCTTCTTGCCGCTCCACTTCCTCCTCCACTTCCTCCATTTCCTGTCCTTCCACCAGTTCCTCCACCTCTTTTTCCGCCTCGTTTGCCCGATCCACTTCTATTGGTTGATTTTCCTCCTCCACTTCTTTCTCCTCCTCTTGTCTTTGCTCCACTTCCTCCTCCACCTCATCCTCTTTCTCCTTTTCCACTTTTACGTCTTGCGTGTCGACCTGCACGTTTCCCTCCACTTCCTCCAACTCGTCTACTTTCTCTTTTTCCACTGCTATTTTTTCCTTTTCCTCCTGCACTTCCTCCTCCATCTTTTGTGTTTCCATCTCCTTTCCCATCTCTTTCCTTTCTTTTCCTTGTAGCACATCCACTTGATCCTTTTCCTCCTCCACTTCCTCCATCTCCTTTCCTTTCTCCTCCTTTTCTTCCATCTCTTCTTTTTCCTCTTTTCTTTGTCCCGCTTCTACTTGTTGCAATTCCTCCTCCATTTCTTGTTGCTCCACCAGTTCCTCTTTGCCTTGTTGCTCTTTTCCTTGTTCCTCCTCCACATCCTCTTCCACTTCCTCCTCCGTCTCTCCTTCCTCTTTTTCTTGTTCCTTTCCCTCCACCTCTTTTCTTTGTTCCACGTTTACTTGTTCCTTTTCCTCCACTTCCTCCTCCGCCTCTTGTCTTTCCTCCTCCACCTTTTCCATTTCTCCTTCCTGCTTTCCTGGTTTCACGCCTAATTTTTCCTGTTCCTCCTCCGTCCCTTCTGCCGCCTTTTCTCTCTCCTCCGCCTCCTCGTTCGTCCTCGTAGCTTCCTCTTTCGCCTCCGCTCCCACCTCGTCCGTTCTCGGCACTTCCTCCTCCGCCTCCTTCCTCTCTGCTTGGTCAATTTCTACCTTCTCTACTTGCTCTGTCGCTTTTCCTTTTTCTTCAATTTCTTTTTCCTCTTTCCGCTCTACGGCTGCCTCTTCTAACTGTTCTGGTTCTTCTTTCTCTTCTACCTCGCCTATCTCTTCCTCGCACACTATCGCTTGTCTTTCCATTCTTTCCCTCGTCCGTTCTGTTTCCTCTCTCATCTGTTCTACCTGCTCGATCAGTGCTGGCTCTTCTTCCTCCATGTCCTCTTTCTGTCCCACCAGCTGCGTGTCCTCTTTTCGTCCCGCCAATTCTGTCGTGCCTTCACTTCTCGCTTCCTCGAGGTGGTCCACCTCTTGAAAGTCCTCCTTCACTGTTCGATTGTCCTCCTCGGTTTCCATCGACATGGTCTCTTCTGCACCACCTGACTTCCCTGACATCTTGGCTTGTGTCTCACTGATCACTTCGTTCACCTTGTCAACGTGTGCTGCGATCGTTGCTGGCTGTTCGACTGCGTGCTTGGCGAGCTGGTCCGACCCCTCCACCAATTCCTCAACCAACTCCGTGCCCTTCAAATCCTCAACCTCCAATTGTCCTCTTTGTTCCGCTTCTTCTTCCACCCCGCTTCTCTCGTGTGCACGGCGCACTGGCGTCTCGTGCGCAGCGTCTCTGTCCCCAGCGTGTACCGGCTGGTTGTCGCATTCGCTTGCCTGCGGCCTGAGCCGGAATGGCGAGCCCGAGGCCGACAGCACCTTCTTTGGGCTCTTCTCCGCTTCTTCTCGCAGTTTGCAACGTGCCTCCAGCCAGAGAGCTACTCGCCTAGTCTTAGCATCTGTGAATGAGTCCACCAGTGGCATTTGGGTTTCGTCGGCTTCGTGTCCTGTCAGCCGCTTCTCTGTTACCCAAGTGTCTTTCGACGTCTCCTGGATTGACGTCGCACTAAACTCCTTTAGTCGCACCTCGTTCGATGGAAGGATCTGTTGTTGTTGAAGCTCTTCTTGGTCGCTCGCACCAGAATTGTCCTCCTTGCTCGTTTCCTGACAATCCTCTTTCCTGTCGCTCTTCGCCTCCGCCTCGTCCATTGCTTCGCCATCCAGGCCTGCTTTGTCCTGCTTTGTCTTGTCCTTGTTGTCATTTTCCTCACTCCCTGACTCCGTCGAGACTTTGCCAGTCATCCAAGCGCGCTCGTGGACCTCCCTTTGTCTCCTTGCACTCGAAGTAGCCACCTCCGCTTCATCGTCTTCATTCACATTGGTCCTTGCGGTCTCCATCCCCAGCGCTTGCTGTCTAGTTGGCACGGCTGCTTGCTCTCCCAGCGGCTGCTGGTCACTGCTCTGCAGGGCACGGCATGTACTTGCCTCGTGGTTTGCCGGCGAAGCTTCGGCTTCTCCGTCGTGTCCAGCAGGCATGTTCGAACTCTCATTGAGGCAAAGAGCGTCAGTGTCGTCAGCGTCCAACGTTGGCTGCTCTGACATGGTCTCCAATAGCCCGTCTGCTGCCAACTGCGCCGGCTTGCTGGGCACTTGGGCCTGTTCCGAAGGCAGTGGCGAGTCTGCAGCAGGCAAGTGTGGCCTGCTGGCCTGGTCGGCAGCGGCCAGCATGTCCTCCTCCGAGACTTCCCTCGGCAGCTCCTGCACCTTGTTCCCAAGCTGTAGAACGGACACCGCTTGGTCCTCTTTTGGTTGCATGTGAGCCTCTTCCTGGAGCTGCTGGTAAGTCCTTTCATCATGGCTGCCCGCCTGCGCGTTCGCCATAACTTTCTCCTCGTCTTCGCTCTCTTCTTCTGCAGCAGACACTTCACCCTCTTCCAGGTCCTGCTGATGAACTGCTGTTTCCCCTGCTTCTCCCGCTTCCCTCTCCTGCTGTGCTAGTACTACGCAGCCCTCTCCAAGCGATCGCACAGCTTCTGCTTCTTCTCCAGGCTGCTGCTGCTGCTCGGCCGCCCCGTCCGGATCGACCTCGAGCTGTGCCGGGCGCTGCAGGGGATCGACTTGGACATCTGCCGGCTGCTGCTGATTGGCTTGCGCTCTCACTAGACCTGCTTCTTCAAACGATTGATTCATCGCTTCTTCAACCGCCTCCTGTCTGATCGCTTCCGTGCTGAGAAGCTCCCCGTCTTCCTGCTCTCCCATCGCCTCTTCTTCTTCGTCTTGCCCTTGCTCCTCTCCTTCCTCCTCACCATGTTCTTCCTCAGGACCTTCCTCTTTGTTCTTGATGCAGTGTGGAGACGCATCGTCCGAAAATTCCACATCTACCTTTCCTTGTTCGTGACTTGTGTCAGCAGCCTCCAGCGAGCCGCCTGCCTTGCCACGACTGCACGCCTCAAGCAACAGCTGCTGCACCTAACAGCCAAGGCAAACTCGTAAAGTGATGCACGAGGGCGGAAGGCCAACAAAAGAGGAAATTATGGATCATGAAGGGAACAGCCCAATCCACCAAACAATACACACACATACACACACACACACACACACACACCAGCTCACGCGGACGTACGCCAGTATACCAACAACAAACCGTACCAAATCGGGACGCGGGGGGGGGGGGGGGGGGGGGAAACAGTGGTTGATGATTGGCGGGGACCTTGCTTGCATGTCGAGGAGAGTACAGAGCGCGGGCTACAAGGGCTGCTGTGCTGAACTGACTGCCCTCGCTCCACTCACACCTGCATAACACCACCCCACACTTCCTCCTCTCATGTCTTACCAAATCTAGCTCTCTTTCTATTGGTTTTTTGTGTGCTTTGACTTCCTTTTTTTGCGTTCCTTGTTTTCTACTTCTCATATCCTCCTTTGTCCTCTTTTGTGCTGCCCTCCTTTCCTGTGTTTGATGGAAAAAACCGAAACAAAACAAACAAAACAAACCAAAAAGAAAACACAAAAGGTTATGTTGCTGGAGGTACCAGAGGCCGGCTGCTCCTGCAGTGCTGCACTTGGTGCAAGCCAGTCCGAGCAGTGCTGCCGCCTAGGAGTAGTACAAGTAGCAGTAGTAGCAGTAGCAGTAGCTGTAGCAGTAGCAGTAGCAGAAGTAGTAGAAGTAGCAGTACCAGTAGAGTAGCAGTAGCAGCAGTATTAGTATTAGTAGTAGTAGTAGTAGTAGTAGTAGTAGTAGTAGTAGTAGTAGTAGTGGTAGTTGTGATAGTAATGGCGGTGGGTAGATGAGAAGCAGCTACCTTGCCAGGCTTGGATATCGGGGGCGGTGGGAGCGGTGGTGGGGGCATGAGCAGGGAGAGCAGCTCGCGTTTGCTGAGATGGCCTGGCCGCGCTGCTGCCGACTTTTCAAACGCCACGCAACACCATCTCCATAGTCACCACAGCCGCGAGAGCATGCGAGTCAATATTTCACCACAAACACACAACCACGCACAGAAAACATGTTAGACCTTTGCGACGCTTGCGACGAGTTCTTCCAGTGTTTTGGCGGGGGCGTCGCTGCTTTTCTGTGGGAGGGCGGTGGCGGGAGCCGCTCGCTGCTCCACCGCGATCAAGAGCGACTCCACCAGCGCGAAATGGCGCAAAAATCCACCACCCGTGGCAGCGCGCTGCATGGCAAACCAACAGGACAAGCAAGGGAGATGAATTCGAAATGAGATGACTCGGTTCAAGGTGTGTGTGTGTGTGTGTGTGTATGTGTGTGTATGGGACGTACTTGTTTGAGCAAGCGCACTTCGGACGGGGTGGCGTCCGGCGACGAAGAGACCAGCTGCTGGACCTACCGCAGAACATATCATACTTATACCATATTTGTATTAATTGAATTTTTTTGGGGTTTTATTTATACTGTATTTACGCCCCCGCACAGCACACCATGACAAGATTAAGGACGCAAAAGACATGACTATAGACGCAAAAGACATGGCTATGGACGCAAGCACATGCGGGGACAGGAACCTTGAGGACATCCCTGAGGAGTGCCACAGCTTTCTGCACCTGCGCGGCACAACAAACACATAAACAGGTGTGGCTGTGAAAGAAGGCAAACAGGCTTGCTGCGATAGACAGCCGACGCAACGCAGCCAAGAGGTCAAGTGGCACGCAAAACGCTGATAGAATACATGCAGCAGAGAGAGCAAATTCACTCCAAAGTTAGAAACTAAAGACACAAGTAAGAAAATAAGCGGATAGATAGATTGATTGATAGCTTGCTAGCTAGCTAGGTGGGAGGGCGGGAGACGAGAGGCAGGTCGGGGCATGCGCCGTCCAGGTCCACGTGCAGCGCGGCTGCTGCCTGCGCCGTGCCGCTCTCAGCAGCAGCAAAGGGCAGAGACAGCTCCAGCGAGGGAGACGCAGCGCGCTGCAGCCTGCAGGTGCATATATGTATGCATGTATGTTGTATGTATGTATGTATGTATGTATGTATATATGCATGTATGTATGCATGCATGTGTATGTATGACCTGGCCAGTGGTGAGTTGGGGCTGGGTGAGGCGGTCCACTTGCTACGCTGGAGGGCAGGCGCGGAGCCGGCACGGCGGCGCGTGCTGCACTGGCAGAAGGGGGAGGAGGCGGGGAAGGACTGGAGCGGCCGGTAGAAGAGGAACTGCTCGATGACGGTCAGCAGCTGCCAGAGCTGCTCCCAGCACAGCGAGGACATGTCGTGCCGGAACACCGAGGCCTGTGCGCAGATTTTGCAGAGCAGTGAGAAGAGCAAGGAGCGCGCGAGCATGGCGCCGTCCTGCGCCCAGCCGCAGCACATGCTCAGCTGGTCCAGCAGCGCGTTCAGGTGGTCGTAGAAGCTCAAGTCTAGCGGAGCAGCAGTCGGCTCGCTTTGGGGCTGCTGGTCCTGCGTTACAGCCCGGTTGGGGGAGAGCGGAGACAGCACGCGAATGGGAGGCGTGCGCGTCGAGGACGGCCGGTAGGGCGTCTTGCTGGCTCTGTGCGGCGGGTAGTACGCCGAGACGCGCGAGGACAGAAAATGGCCTGATGCAGCAAGGGCAGGCGAAACCGCTAGTGACTGTGAGGGACCTTCGACAGCGCGAGTGGAGATTAGATGTGAAAACATGCACGTGCAGACAAGTCTATGGTGGACGGAGAGAGAGAGAGAGAGAGAGAGAGAGAGAGACCTTGTGATGCAAGCCATGCGTTGGGGTCGAAGTGGTAGCTGCTCTGCTTCTTGGCCTTGTTTGCGTTTTCTGCGCTGTCCGTTTGCTCCGCCGTGGCCGATGATGATGACCCATCTGCGCCTGCCAGGCTGAGACTGGCCGAGAGGCTAGACATACATACATACATACATACATACATACATACACATACATACATAAATACATGCATGCATACATACCTGCGGCTTCTGTCCATGTTGGGCAGACTGCTTGCGCTGTGTTTGCTGCTGCCCTGTCGCGCCATGATCTTGCTGCTGGAGCGCTGTCGTTTGGGAGGCTGGCTGGCGGCCTGCTGCTCGTGCTGCTGCTGCTGCGAGGGCAAGGAGTGCAGGCCCAGCATGGCAAAGTGCGCGTACACCACGCAAGAAGCCAGGCCCATGGCGGTCTGGAACAGCTTCTGCTCGTCCAAAAAGGGCAGCGGGGAGGTGGGACAGTTGCGAAAGAAGGGCAACACGAACAGCTGCAGCCATTCCGGGCGGCCTAGAGGTAGGTAGGTAGGTAGGTAGGTAGGAAGGAAGGTAGATAGATAGATAGATAGATAGATATGTTTGGTCTATCAGCTCTGCATATCCGAAGACATAGGCATCCTTTCCACCCTGACGCCAATCGGCGACTGGGTAGCGGGCTAGGATAGATAGATAGATAGATAGATAGATAGATAGATAGATAGATAGATATGTAATATACATATATCTATAATATATATAATTATATATATATATAGAGAGAGAGAGAAAGAGAGATAGAGATAGCTACCTAGGATGAGTGGCGCGAGACGGGAGTGATTGGCTAGCCAGGGAAACAGCAGCCGGTCCTAGATAGAATAGACAGACAGATAGACAGATAGATAGATAGATAGATAGATAGATAGAATAGGCAGAGTAGATAGAGAAAATAGATAGAGATGGACAGGTGGATGGATTGGATATGCGATATCGATATACCTGTAGCAGCGTGGCCCACTTGTCGCGCGGCTGGCAGCGCACGTGCTCCATCAGAGCCTCCGGCGACAGCAAAGACTGCAAAGAGCCTTCCAGCGACGCCAGAGGGTTCTGTGCAAACACACATCGACATACAAACATAAATACAAACACACATACAAACATACATACATACGCCAGCACGCAGAAATATCAACCCTAGCGTGAATTCCTGAAACATCACCTCTATCAAGACCTTGCAGGGGAACAAAACCAAAACTTTGATCAACGAATAAATCAATCTATGAAAAAAGATTAATTGGCAGAAATAAAGGAGTAACAACAAAATTGAAGGTAGTCCATAAATAAGTACTTCACAAGCCATGTCGCGCATGCCAGCGAGCGGACCTCGTGCCAGGTGAACATTTTCTCCTGGTCCGGCAGAGCCTGACTGGCGGCTGCTGGCTGTGCTGCTGAGTCGTCGGGCCGCACGGTCGGCTTGGCCAACACGGGCCACTGCGACCACTGCTGCGCCAAGAAGGCGCTCTCCCAGACCGCCGCGTCGCTTGCTGAAAGACACATGAAGACCTGAGGCAAGCAGCAAGGCAGACGTGTGAGGAGAGGGCTGCGAGGCTGGACTGAGCACGGTTGCACCTCAAAGCATGTGGTAAACCATGTCAGAGAGAAAGCCGGCCCGCGCCTGCGACCTGTGTGTTGTCTTCGTCGGCCGGCTCAGCCGCTTTCCAGGCGGAGCGCGCGCCCCTGCCCTCTCTGTCGTCTGCCTGTCCCAGCAGTGTGGACGTGGAGCGCACCAGCGGCCCGCCCGAAGGCAGGGCAGGTGAAACCTGCGCCTGCAGGCCGCAGTCGCCTACCGACGGCGACTGCAGCCTGAGCTCGAAGCAATTGGCTTTACCGTGCTTGCTGTCGTCCCGCACCATGCGGAAGCAAAAGTGCTGGAAGCTGCAGATCTTTTGCGCGGGGGCGTTGGGGTTGTGCTCGTGTGCTGCTGTGCCTGCGCCCGAAGAGCGCCGCCGGCCCCTCCTGCTGCGCGGCGGAAGGCGAGTGGGAGAGCCTTTCCCCGCAGTTTCCAACTTGTCTCTCTCCACCTCTTGTTGTGCGTCCTTGTCCTCGTGTTTGCCATCCTTGCCGTCTTTGTCAACGGCCTGCACGCCGTCCACATCTGTGTCCTTGCCTTCTCGCTCGCTGGGCTGCTTAGCCAACAGCGTCGGCGCAACCTGGTTAGGGTCTTTGTCGAAGATGGTGAGCCGCTGGCCCTCTAGTCGCGCCCAGCAGCGCTTCCACCGCACGGTGACTGCTTGCAAGCTGCCTACGAACGAGTCCGCCTTCTCCAGCCCCGCGCCCAAGCTGTCTCGCCTAGCGCCGGTGCGGTTCTCCGCGCTGCCCCGCCTCTCCCGATAGCTGCTCAGTTCTTTGCCTGGTGAGCCTCTCCGCGCTGCAGCCTGGGTGTTGCCGGGCCCGGTCTGCTTGCCGCCGCGCCTGCCAGCCGCGCCGGGCGGCTGCTGCAGCTGGTCCTGCTGCTGCAGCTTGTCCTGGCGCCGCAGCGCTTTGGCGTTGCGAATGAAGGAAGCGGACAGGTCGGGCTTCTGCACCTGCTTGATCTGGCGCACCAACCAGCCCTCGTGGAAGACCCGCCGCCGCGCGCAATCCGCCGCAGAGGACTGCTCGGACTCTGCGCTCTGCGCGCGCTGGCGGGCGATGCTGGCGCGGTAGTCCTTGACGGTTACTGGCCGCATGGCACGCGCACGTGCGCGCTGGTCCTGGCTGCGGTCGAGGTGCAACGTGAGCTCGGCGCGCTTGCGACGGTCAAGCGGCGCGTGGAAGGGGTGGATGGAGACCGTCTGAGGACCGGTAGCAGAGCGCAGCCGAGTGGGCGGCGGCGGCAGGTGCAGGTTCACCGTGCTCGGCCAATGTTTCACACCAGTGGCTGGCACAAGCAAACAGCAGGCAACACAAGCCATATAGATGGAAAACATTGAAAAAAAAAAAAAAAAAAAAAAAAAGATTGAGCCAGGCCGTTTAAAAAAACGCATAAATTTTGCAATGAATTTGGATACGCACACAAGCCCATTTACGATGCATTCAAGTAAATATTTGAAAATGCACATGTGCATCATTTGCTTTGACTCTACAGGCATTGTCTTGTCTTTTGTCTTTGCTTGATGCACCGTGTGCGCGCATGTAGAGCATTTTGATCAGAGGCGGGCTATACGGGACAAGTAGGGGGAGGACAGGCAATACTCATGGTTGAAACAAGGAGAGACACAGGTATGTATGTAAGTATGTATGTATGTATGTATGTGTGTATAGAATAGAGCATCATGAAGTCAGGGATGTTGAGATGACCTGGGTCTTTGTTCCGAAACACCCAGACGGCTTCTTCGTCACTGTCCTCTCCTCCCTGTGCCTCCCTTGGCTGTTTGAAATGGAACATGATTGGGGACAGACGCTCGGGTAGGAAGGCCCGTGCTGCTTTGCCTTGGCTGCTCGAGCGCTCCTTGTTCGAGAACAAGGAGCGCAGGCTGGCTGGCTTCTGTGGCCTGC